>QKWP01000113.1:149528-164851 GCA_003550325.1 Gigaspora rosea
TAGCTTTAAATACGTCTTGTGTTAAAGTAGCTGTTGGATCTAGTATATGCGCATGTTTATCCATTCCTCTTCCAAATATTGCTTCTTGGGGATTGTTGTTTATATGTGCTAGTATTATTTCATGTTCATACATATCTAATGTATTTTGATATTTGTGTACACTTTTTCCTTGTCCTGCTGCCCAATAGTGTTGGGTATCCCAGCAGATTGCTATTATTTTACTTGTTTTATTCATGTTTCTATACTGTAACTCTTGGTCTATACTATTCAAGATAACCATGAGGTCAGCTAATGATGATCCAAAGCAATTTGTACTTGCACTATTTTCTAATAATATGCCTATATCCAGGCCTTTTTTCTGTATCTTTTTTAGTATGTAGTTGATGTTTTCTATTACATCCTTCCTTTCTCGATCGAGTTTTGTTCCTAAATATAGTACTGCCCATTTTATATTCATTTTTTTAGCGCGTTTTAATTCTTGTAATATTCTGGTTATTTTCCAATTGACTTTCTTTCTCCATTATCATATTTGTATAATGGATCATTTATGAATAATCCTATGTTAAAATGTAATACCATTTTTATTCCTATTTCTTTGTTACCTTCTATAATATTCATGTCTTCTGCCTGATCGGGTTTCCCTTCTTTTACTGAATTATTTTCATATTTGAGAAATATTTGTACTATATTGGACTGTGTGATTATTGCAGTTCGTACAATTTCATTCCATTGAGAAGATTCATGTTTTCTACTTCTCCAATGGTTACTCCTACTAGTTTGTTTCTCTATTCATTTTCTTTGACTATTTTTCTTGATTTTTTCAATTGTTTGTCATAAGCTCGTGGTAATTTATTTTGTATAAAATGTGAATTCCATTTTGGTGAATACTTGAGTTCTACCCATTTATTAGTATTCTTTTTAGTTTCTTTTCCTTTCGCAATCATAAATTGTACTTTCTTTTTCTTTTCGGGCAAATTCCTATTTTTATTCTGTTAATGTGTTGGTTTGTTAATGGCAATTGTATCTCACTATTTTGGGCAATATTGTTATCAAGACATCTTGTTTGATTGGTTTGGGTTCGTGTTGTTTGTTTCAACACGTGGTCATTTTTATAATGGTTTGGGTTTGGGTAATCTTTTTCGATTACCACGTTGGGCGCCAACGGCAGGTTTTTTTTGCTTTCGACTAAGTCACTAGTTTTTCGAGCAAGGTAACTAGCTGCACGTGATTTTAATGCATTTTGGTCTTTTACAACCATTTGTTGGATGATATTTTTATAATTTTGTACTGACATATGAGACTCATCCTCTGTCCCGATATTTTTTAATTTGAGTTTCAAGGTGCGATCCGCGTTCCTGTTGTATAACCGGTGTGATAGGTTCGTATATTGTTTTGGTGTGATGTCTTGGTTTGATATTGGTTTGCCTTTTATGAGTACTATTTGACTTTTTCTATTTTTAGTTATATCATATTATGCTTGGTCTACTCCTGATATTAATATGTAGGATTGTTCTCCTTCTATTATTGCTACTTTAATAGTTATTAGATAGTTTTCTAGTTGAAATGTTACAGGTATTTTACAGTAATTTGCTATGCTAATTCCTCCTGGTGTTATTGCAGAGAATTCTGCTTCTTTTGGTATTAGATGTAAGAGGTTCCATTCTTTTGCAACATTGTATGTCATTACGCTTGAGTTTGCTCCTTCGTCAAGAAGTATTTTAATAGGTTTTCCATTCATTAGTCCTATAAATTCATATGCTTTTTTGCCTTTTTCATTTGGTATTAACCATTGTGGTTTGCTTGGAAAATGATATGTTTTGAGAAGATATTTATAGTCCGAGTCTAATTGTGCTTTTTGGTACATTTCATTTGATAACATTTCTTTGGCAGAGTATTTTTCATATTGGTTTTTAATATTTTCTTTATTAATAATTTTGTTATTAATACATTTAATTTCATTTAATGATATTTTGTTACTTTTGGTAACAGTTTTGATAGTATGGTAATACTCTTTGGTACTTAGATTATTTCTACAGCCTTTTGTTTTGGGATTTGGTTCCTGAGTACCTTGCAGGTTCCCTTTTAGAAATAATTTTTATGAATTTTATTCATATTTTGTTTGATGTTTACAGAGTTTACTCTGGTGTCTTCTTCACTTTCATAGCTTTCGTAGTCATCGTCATTTCTGATGTTATTGACTCGTTTTCCTTTGGTGTTGTTTTTGTTGTTTCGATAATTGCTTTTTTCTTTTCTTTCAGGTTTTTCTTCTCTTTTGTCTTCTTTGACATTGTTGAATCTTCTTCTTTGGTTGTTGTTATTTCTCCTGAAGTTTCCTTTGGAATTGTTTCTTCTGAAATTTCCTCGTGAGTTGTTATTTCTTCTATAATTGTTGTTTCCTTTTGAGAATTTGTTATAACTTTCTTTTGTATTATGGATCATTGGAGTTGGTCCTCTTGCAAATTTGCCTCCGTAACTGTTTCTGTTACTTTCTTTACAATTTTTGGTATGATAAGGTCTTTCTCTTCCACACCATTTGCAGTATTGTACTTTGAATACAATTTGACCATTTCTTCCTCTTTCTGTTTTAATTCTGTTGAAGTTATTATGTCCTTTGAGTTTTGGACAGTTTCTTTTGTAATGACCAGGTTGGTTGCATAAGTAGCATTTAAATGTAGTTTCATTTGAAGTTTGCACGTTGTTAAATTTAATAGATCTTTTTGGATCTTTATAATGAGATATTTTTAGGTTTCCTGTTATTGATTTGGTTAGTCTTTCTGATAAGAATTGAGCATCTGCTGCTTTAAAGAATTCGGTTCTATTTCTTGGTTTTGGTTCCATTGATGCAATGTGTTGCATTATTTTTGGTGGCATTTTTGATAATAAGAACATATATTCTCCTCCGTAGAAGTTATTTGCCCATTGCCAGTTTGATATCTCTAGCAATTTTTTATATTTGTTGATTTGGTTTCTCATTCCATTATCATTGTTATAATCAAGATTTTTGCTAAAGTCGAAATTCCATAAGTCCTTTTGACTTGTTTGTTGTATTGAATCGACTAGGAATGCATTATCGAATACTTCTCTGAATCCTTTTTGTTCAGTTCCAGCGTGTATAGCAGGTGTACATCTTGCTGCTGCATCAGTTGCTGTTTGATCAAATGCTCCTGCATATGCATGATTTGAATCGATTGGATAATTGTTGACATCTTTCAGTGCTGCTACTAAAGCTTGGTCGTTGTTAATATCACTTCTCCAATAGCAGTTTATATTTCCAATTTCTGCATCGAATATTTCTAATGCTGTTCCTTTTAATTTTGTTCTTACGATTGCTAGTACTTGCATTATAAATTCTGTTGACCATCTTGTATGTGGTGCTGCTGCTAGTCCAGTGGTAGTTACTGTTTCATCTACTTGGGTATATCCTACTTTTGGATTTCCTGAGAATCTTCCAAATATCATAATATCTTTTATTCCGAATATTGTAAATGCATTTTCTAATTGATTTCTCCATGGTCTGTATAATTTGACATCTCCGTCGAATTCTCCTATGTGTTCTCTGAATGCTGTTAGTTTTGGCCATCCGGGCTCTGGTCCAGGTTGTGCCATTTTTTATTGTGGTAATGGTATATGGTAGTTACACCTTGTAAATTTTAGCCAATTTTCTAGATTTCTAGATGTTCTATTAGCTAACTGTAATGCTGTAATAATTCTTGGTGTGTCTTGTAAGATCAGTACGTATAATAGATATATTGCTGTATCTTCTTCTGTTATTTCAGTTCTTTTGTGAGTTCTTATTGTTGCTGGTTGTCTCAGTGTTACGTGTTTTCCGTTTTTTGTTACTACAAATCTATGTTCTGTTGTTTCAGTAATGTACTCAAATTTTCCTATTCTGGTTAATCTATATTCGTGATGTTTTACGTATTCTTGTAATTTTTCTTTTTGATCGTAATTTAATGGATCTGGATATTTTTTAAAGAATTGTTGGAATACTTGTATAAAGGTATTATTTCCTTTTTCTGCTATATTCATTTATTTTCTTTTAGAAAATATTCTTTCTTTAAGTAAGGTGCTTTATCTAAGATTTCTTCTAGAAATTCTTTCGGTTCTTTAAATTTTCTTGCTTTTAATAATAGTGATGGATATCTAAATGTTGGTAAGATTCCTTGTAAGAATTGTGTTTTCAATTCCTTGTATACAAAGTATTCTGCTGCTTCGTTAGTATTGATTAGTGCTTTTCTTTTTGTTGGTGATATGTCAGTTTTAATTATAATTTGGTTTGGTTCTTCTTTTTGGACAATTATTTCTTTTATGACTTCTTTTTCAACTATAACTTCAGTTGTTTTTAAGTTATTTTCTAATATTTTAGTTACTATTCCTTGGTAAGGTGCTTTTATTATTTGTTTCTTGATTTCTTCAATCTTTTCTTTATCTAGGAAGTTCATTAATTTTTCTGATATTTTCTTTCTTGACTTGTACTATTGTGTATGATATTATTGATGCTATGTATACTATGGCTATGGTTACAATTAATAGTTGTATAGTTTGTATTAGGTATTCAAATGGTTTGTCAGATGCTGATAGTATTATGATGATGTTGTTCATCCAAGTTATAGATGCGTTTATTGATGCTATACTATTGTCAGTGGTTATGACAGTTATTTTGCTTTCTTGTTGTTTATCCACTTTTTATAATTCTGTTCTGATTTGTCTAACTTGTTCAGCAATTCTAGCGTCGTCAGCTTGTTGTTTCTGTATTTTGAATTCGTTATTTTTGTTTTTAAGTTGTTTAGCTTTATATATTATTGCTATTGCTGATGTGATTATTAGTGTTCCTAATATTGCTAGTGTTTCAATTACGTTACTATCTTGAAAGTATTGTGGTGTTTGAGTAATTGTAGGTGTTGAGGTTGGTGTTGATGTTTGAGTTATCAATGATGTTGATATTGATATGACTGTTGATAATATTGTTGATACTACTGTACTTGGTGTTATAGATATTTGTATTACTGACATGTATCCTTAGAATATTCCTGTATTCTTTAGGTTATTTAGATTTGGTCCGTAAAGTAGTTGGTCAGTATCGTTAGCTATGATAGGTTGTCTTTTTCTTAACTTTTCTTTTTGTTTCTTTTGGACTTTGATCACGTGGATTATGTATATTAATGCTAATCCTCCGAATAATATTGTGACTATGGTTATGGTTCCGTATATTTCCAATAATTGTAGTTGATTAGGATCTTTTTCAGACATTAATTATTTTATTTTAGGTATGTATTTCTTTAATGCAGGTGGCTTCACTGATTTAGTGGGTGGCCTTTGCGGTGCAGTGTTGGGTGGTATATATCCCAAGTTTAATCTATGTTGTACTTGTCTGTCAATGATTATTTGTTGTGGTGACCGGTGTAGGTTCACAGGTGGTCTGACGTATGGTATAGCTGGTGGATTATTAATAGGTTGTTTTGGTAAGGTGGTGTTCTATATTTGTAATTATATTGTGGTTTCTTTTTTTTTTGTCCAAACTTATATTGTTGAGTTATTTTTAGTTAACAATAGCAAGTTGAGTCAGTGTTAAGGTATTGATCTGCTCCAGGTATGGTCTTGTTGACCTTTTTTTTATAGCGTTGGTGTTCACAACAGCAGTATAGTGATACTATAAATAGTAGTGCTATGAATATAGTAATAAGTTCTATGTATAATAGTTGTGTCGCTAGTGGATTATTGTCAAATGTTGTACAGTAAAGAGTTGTTGAGTTAGTTTCAGTCATTAGTTATTGTGAGTCATTAATTATTGATAAGCTTCTTGTATTGTTGATGGTGAATAATTATAGATAATATTACAGTGGATATAAGTATTGCTATAAGTAATAATGTTGTACTAATTATTAATATTATTGTTGTTAGCATTAGCTGTCCTAGATATTTCTATTATTCCAGTATGTGTTTCTTTCCTTAAACAGGTGTATATCGTGAATAATATTCCAAATATTATTGTTGTTATGAGTACTATGAATGATATTAATGTTGGTATGTCGTAATGTTTAATGTCGTTTTATGTCCAAATGTAGATATATCATTCGTGGTATGAGTTTTGCAGCTATTTTTATACTTTTGTTTATAAGCTTTGTAATTTCAGATTACATGTTGTTTTTGGATATCCTTGGTAATCTGGTGGTCTAGATGTTTGGGTTGTGGCCAAACGTTGTATTTGTTGTTTCAAGACTTTTGTATTCCTTTTCTTTATACAGATTATGATTGTCATTACTATTGTTGATATGGCTATTGTTATGAGTTCAGCAACGAGTGTGTTTATAGCATTTGCATCATTAAAGTAGTTTGTTGATGGAGAATGTATTACAGTTTGAGTTGTGATTATAGTTGTTGGAGATGGTACGTTTGTCGGAGTTTAAGTAACAGTTATGACTGGTACTGTTACATTAATGTTTTGAGTTTTGACTATTTGTTGTATTGCAGCTATTAATAGTATAATGGTTATTGCAGTTATTTTTTTCATTAATTTGTAATCGTGATTTGTAATATGTATCGCATTCATTCAATAGTTCAATCCTTAGTGTCTGAGTTTCCAATATGGTTGTCTTGTCAGGTGATCGGCCTAATAGTGTCAACGTAAGTTTTCGTGTTTTCGCCTTTACAGCCTTAGTTCAGTTGGTTGTCAGATCAGGTTAGTTGGTATTTATCCTGTAGATCTCTTGTTAACTTCACTATGGTACTTTCCCTCGTCTTGGTACTTGTATGAGTTGATTAAGCTTCAATTGTTCTATGATGATTATCCTTTTGCTTAAATAGATTTTGTATAGATAGTTTCGCGCTTGTATTCCTTTTAGTTATGCCAACGGCAGATTTTACTTTCTTTTTAGTATGCCAATTTGTGGCTTCTTCTTTTCTACTTTACTTTAATATAATCATATTTTTTATATTTCAGTTTCTCTGGTTTCTTACTACTTTCTTGTAGTGTATTAATTATTATGTATGGTTTCAAGTTGGAATGGTTACTTGAGGTTCGTAGGTTGGCTATGCCTACTGTTTGCAGAGTTGGATAAGTTCTCTGAGGTATTACTTGGTTCGTTTTCAAAGGTTGTGCTTCCTTTTGTTTTCTAGGTTTTATACAGGTTATTTATTTATCTTGTGAGTATATTCATTTATTAGTATAGAAGGTTTTTATTCAATAGTTAATTCAGTATTTATTTATGTAGAAGGAATAATTTGTAAAGTTATTTGCACAATAAGTTTCGTTTAATAAAATAATTTCTTTTATTTAATAAAATAATCTGGACTTCGTTAGGTCCTTAAATAAGTTTATAATAATATGTTTGATATAATATGTGTGAAGTAATATTTTTCTTGTACGTATTGTACTTAGTGTTTGATAATACACTTGCGCCTTTAATACTTTGTTGAGTATTGTTCTTTAGCACGTTGGGTTGTCATTGTGGTATGCCAACGGCTTAGTGTTTTTCATTTGAAAGGAGAGTGGGTCAAGTTAATGATACTCTCTTTTGGTAGTTGGTAATTAATTTTTACCAGTTGGGTGCTAAATTTTATGCACGTTTGGGCGCTATAACATGTTTCTATTACATGTATTATACTAAGAGTAATTGTATAAAGGTGTTGGGCGCCATTATGGACTTATCCCGTTAATTATAAGGATTATGAGGTCGTCAGTTACGACTTTTTGTGTTTTGTCAAGTCAAATTAATGCTTCTAGTGTTTCAAAGGTAAAAAGCTATCGTATTTATACATTCGAGAAGTCTATAGCGTTTGTGCTATCTTGCTAAAAATACGTTGTAATTACTATAACTAATTGTTTTGCTATGACTAATTTTTATCGTTATTAATTATAAATAATAGTTATTGCTATACCTCGAGTATAGTTTCTAATTACGGTAATTTCGATTTGGTATAAGGTGTGTTATGTTCTAGGTAGCACATGTGTGATCGGAAAATGTTACGGGTGGATCGCCCTATACACGCTGTTCGATGCGTTGGCCCTTGAGGATGATTCGTCTTTTAACCTGTGCAGGTTTCTTCAATTTTGTTGAAGGTCAGTGTTAATCATCACTTAGAAATTTCTGTCGATCATTTCTATTTTACAATGTGTACCTTTTGTACACACTCTTCTTTTTAAGGTAAATTCTTCCCTATATGCGGGTATATGTTTATCAAAGATTTCTTTTTTGTAATAATGAATTGTTGGTGTAAATAATTCATGTTGTACTTCATAAAGCGTAATCCATATTCTAGGTGAGGCTTTTTCAGGTTCTTTGTTGGTGAATTTTTTGTATTCTTTTGGATATACGTAATATATAAATGTAAAGATTTGTATTCTTTTTTCCACTTGGGCAATATCGTGAATTCCTTTTACAAATGTTTGTGTTCCATTTTTATTGATTGAAAGGTATTGATGGTTTAGAATGAGTTGCATTCTTATTTCTTCTGGTGTGTATTCAGTTTCTTCTTCGCATTCTCTTATTGCTGCGGAGAATATTCCTTTGTCTGTTTCTTCGATGCTTCCTCCCATTGTCTCGTATTGGTTTGGGTAGATAGTTACATCCAGTCTTTGTGCTGTAAGTATTTGCCATTTTTGGTCTTTTTTGGTAAATGGTATTAATACAGTGTATGATTTGGTAGGAATTTTTGCTAATTGGGTTCTAGATGTTCGTCCCAATATTCTTGTAGTCGGTAAATCTTTTCGCGATTGTATCCTTCTGTTTCATGCATTTCATGTATAAATAGAGTTCTGAACATGTGTTCTAGATTCAGAATTTTGTTATCGATTCTGATGTACTGAGGGTGAACTTGTTTGATCATTTTAAGATATCTATTATAGATTTGAATAAGATAGTCTTTTGGAATATCTTTATCAGTTCCTTTGTTCCCTTCGATTTCTCTTTGTTTAAACCATTTTATCATTTGTTCAATTCCTGGTTCGCAGAATATGGTATAATTTAATTTGTTTGGTAATAGATTGAATGTTGAATGTTCAAGCATTTGTTGTAATTTTGTTATTTCAAATTCATCTTTAATATTTTCTGCTGTGAAGAATTGTATACTGTATACTGTTCTATCTTCGATGATATAAGTGTAGTCAGGAATTTTTCCTTCAAGTTGTAACCGATGTAATTGTTGATAAATCATGTTCCATTCTGTAATGATAGTTAATTGTAGTGCAAAATTGTACCTTTCTGGGTCTTTGTAGGACATGTTTAATAGATCTTTATATTGTAAAGTGATTTTTCTTGTAAAATTACATTTTGTCCTAATTTCTGTAGCCATTCTTTGAGCCAGTGGCATGCTGTAGTTTTTCCTACTGCTATTGCTCCATCGAATGCTATAAAGTTAAGTTTTAAGGTATCATGATTAAGCATTTCATGTAGATTATCATATCCTTTTTTAATTTGGTTTTTAAGGATATTTTTCAATGAGAAGTGTTGTTGATTTTCTTTTAAGTTTTGGTTATAATAGTATTAGATTTTTTGATCTATATGTTTTTTCCATTTTTCGTATTGTTCTGGTTGTAGTTCCTGCATCTTTGATGCGGCTATTTTTATGAGTAGATTTTCTTCTACACATTGTACTATTGTTGTTGAATTTTTTAAGATTCTGTTCAATGCTGTCTGTGGTCTTATTTCTTCAACAACTTTTTGTATTTCTTGATTATCTTGTCTTTCAAGATGTTTAAAGTTTGAAAATAAGGTTCGTTCATCTTCCTCGTTAAGATTATTAATCTCTTTCATTATAATTTCATGTTTTAATCCTGATATTGGTGTATTATTAAGGAGTGGTAACTTTTCAATTTGATTTCTCCAAATTTGGTATCTTTTTAGTTGTTTTGCAGAGGTGGTTTCTCCTTTGTATGTTAATAAGTTTTTCCAAGGTTTATTCCTAGGTTGTTGCAATTTTTTATAAATTTTTGTGAATAATTTGTTGATCTTTGGTTGTCAATAAATTCAAATCTTTTTTGCCTTTTATTGAAATAAAAGGGTGGTGGTTGTTTGCTAAATCTTAGTTCTGTGAAGTGTTTAGGTATTTGTAGTTTGTTTTGTTCTTTGGAGTTTATTATTTCATTGTTGTTATCGAATGAGTTTAGTATGGTGAATCCTTCTTCTTCCAATTCTTTTTGTGAAAGATATTGGTCTACATTCTTATTAACTTTTCTAAGTTTGATTAACTTTTCTTTTAATTCTTTGAACTCTTCATTATTAGGTTCTTTCAGGAGTTTTTCCATTACTTCTTGTTCTTCTAATTTTTGAAATTCATACATTGTTTGTTCATTTTTCCATTTATTAATTATTGCAGTTATTCGTTTTTGAGCGAAATAATTTTGAGCTTTCTTTAAGTCTTTTTGTAATGGTTTTGGGTTTGTTAAAATATATTCTTCATAGAAGATATAATTTTTCCATGGTTCTTGCATGTTTGGTACTTTGATTATTTGCCATGTGTTTATGAATTCGTTTTCTTTCAGAAGTTCTCTTGTTTCTCTAGCTTCATCTTTTATTACTTGGTTTTTATATTCATTAAGTAATTCTTGTTTCATTTTTTGTAATTCTAGGAACTCTTTTTTAAAGGTTTCGATATATTCTTCAAGTTTTGGATGATGCTTTTTGTATTTTTCTAAATACTTTTCAAGTTCTTTTGTTAGTCCTATTTTTTCTTTGGTCATGTAAATTTTATGTATCATCTGTTTCATTTCTAATTTACTATGAGTTTCTGGAATATGATCTTTTGGATCGGGTAAGTCATTTCTCATTTTGTTATACACTTCTAGATACTGTTGGTATGCTTCTTGTTCAAATATTTCAGTCATTTTATACTGATAATTGACTTTCGTTTCTTGGTGAGTTTAGGTATATTTTACTAAGATCTGGATCTGAGTTTTCAATTTCTTGATTATCTTCGAAATCAAATCTATCGTTGTCTTCAGGTGGTGGTAAGGTTCCTGTGACTTCAATGGTTGTCAAGTCCTGTCTGATGTATATAAGCAAATCTTGTATTTGTTGTTGAATGTATTCGAGTATCCTACAATCGTCTGTTTTTCGAATAGCTTTAATAGTTGAGTTTACTCCTTTGAGTAATTGTTTTACTGCTTTAAGGTTTGCTTCTCTGTTTATTACTTCAGTTGGTGGTTGTTCCATCAATTGTTATTTATTAATAGGAATAGGTGTTCTATTTCTGTTTCGTTAAGGTTGTTTTCCTTAATGATGTTGAATATTTGCTGTACTGCTTCTATAACTACAGTGGTGTTCATATAATTATTTCTTTTTTAGTTGGATTTTTTGTTGAGTAAGTCTGGATTGTATTTTTTGATACAATTTCTTTGTTTGTTTTAATTCAATTTTGGTTATAACAGTATTCTGTTTGTTAGTTAAGTGCCTGTTGAATGACTCTAATTCTAAGTCGTTTGGATGTTCAAATAGTTTTCTGTTGCTTCTTTCAATGAGCTTCAGAAGTTCTTTTTGTATATAACGTTGACCCATAGTGGTAGTGGGTTTTAATTTGTCTCTTTTATAGTTGTTCAATCATTATGGGACAACTATGAATATTCTTAAATTCTTTTGGAATTTGAGAATTTCTTCGTGTAATTTCATTATTTCAATGAAATTGTTTGCTTGGATATTTCATTATCAAAATGAAATATTAGTAAAGTGTGTAAATATTTTGGGTTATACGCGTCTTATCTTTGTCGCGTGTTCATGTGATTCCATGTGTCACATGCCTTATCCTTCCTAAATATAGTAATTTGTTGATATAATTTCCTTCGCGTTGGTCATGCCCCAATTTCCATGACTAATAATGTTTATATGTCGGCTATTGCATTCTGGTGGGCGTGAGATAAGTTTACAAAGTATTGACTTATTCGAGCTTTAAACCTCATTGTGTACCCTAGCCACATTCTAACATTATTTACACTTGATAGTGTGTTAACGCGTAAATATTATGACTAATTCTTTTTCAATGGCGTTGATAAGTATTTTTCCCAATAAGTTGATATTAAGTCTTATGTGCTTCATAAGGCACTGCTTGTAAATATTTTTGTTTTCCTTTGTGCTATGCCCCTTCCATCGCATAGTACAGTCGCTTTCTTTCCAGAACAGGTATAATTACTTTTCATTATCCTATTTCTCTAAAGCGTCCTTGTTGTAATGTGTACATAAATATTTTTGATAAAGTATGACTAGTTATAAAATATAAGATAAACTATATATGGTAATATGAAATATTTAAATAATAAGTGATAAATATTAAGTCATTTGATAAGGGTAATTATCAAGCTTGGCGAGTTTGGTACGGATAAACTTTTGTCAATTTTGTTGACATAATCAGTGGTTAAGTCTACTTTAATTTTCTTGGCTTTTTGGAATTCTGATTCTAGGATTTCTGTACATTCATCGCGTTCTTGGATTCTCTGTTCCAGGGATGATTTACTTCGAATTGGTTGTGGTACAGTTAATAATTCTTGATTTTGTTGAATGGCGGTTTCCAATGCTTCTTCCTCATTGGGTAATGGTAATTCTTCAATGTCACTAATTTCTTGTTGTAATTCTAATTCTCTTTGGTGTAGAACACTTCTATCGAGATTAATATATTGGTCTTCAATTGTTTGCAGATGGGTGTTATAGTATGCCACCCTGGTGCTTGCTAGATAATGTTCTGTGTTATCAGCTCTTGTTTTATAAAGATTACATATTTCATCATAAAATTTAATATCACTTCTGTAGATATTTCTTTCATTAAATATGTAGTGTTCCACTAGGTTTCGTAGAGTAAGGATTTCTGCTCTAATTTCATTGAGGTTTCTATTGAGATTTTTAATCTCTTGTCTCCATTCTATTTCTTCGATCCTTTCAATGAATTTGGATGTTCCTATTTGTGTACACTCTTGGCATCTTCGATTTTCTTTTTCTTCTGGTGATTGACACCATGATTGACAAGTGGTACATTTTGTGAATTGTCTTACTTCTGTAAAGTAACAATATTCGCAATATGCTTCCTGATTGTTTGTTTCAAAGTAGATATGATTATCTTCTGAGAATATGGAGTTACATTCTCCGTTACAATATCTTGCGTTTTTAATAGGTTCTTTCCATAGTTCTTTTCCTTTGTTTGTTGATATATTGAATAGTCCTTGAGCTTCAGCTTTCTTCCTGAACTCTTCTATTGTTTGTTTTGTTAATTCAACGTGTTCTTCTTTATCGGGGAATTCTAAATATTGTAAAATGATCTCTTCGTAATCTTCTTCTCTTGAATATTGTGTATAAACGTCATTATCTGTTTCTTCTAATGCTTTTTCAATTGGAGTTAACCCTCTTAAGAAGTTAATTATTTTAATCATCTTTGTGAGGTTTAAATCGTAAAAGCTTCCTGCGCTTTTGTTTGAGAAACAGTAGTGATGTAATCTAGTTTCTAGATTCATATTCTCATTATGTGTTGAATCAATCCATGCCTTCCATGCATATTTTTCTTCTAGATTACAGAAGAAATGTTGATCTTGGTTGATCATGCTATTTCGGATTCCTGGTGTCGCACAGATTTTACAGGTGCGAATCTCTCCTTCATTTAGAAGTTGTACCATTATTTCTTCTTTTTGATTGTTCCCTTTTGGAAGTTGCTCTGCAAAATTGTATCTGCAATTTTTACAATATAGTAAGGTGTTTCCTTCTTGGGTAATGATTTCTTGAAGATCATTCCTTTCAAAATTGGTTTTACATCCACAACAGTGGTAAGTATGTTTTATTTTAAAGGAGATGGAAGTAGGCGTTCCATTGCCGGAGCTTCTTCTTTTGACCATATTTTGGTCGCATCCACATTTGAATGTCTTGTTCTGCCATTCAATCCTTCTTTTTTCACAGTTTCCTATTTCATGTTTCTTGAAACAGTATCTACATTCTTTATTAGTTTGTTCAGTTACCAAAAACCTATGTCGTTCCAATCTTCGTTGCTTTTTTTTGATTTTGTAACTATTTTCAAATCTTGGAAATTTCTTTTCCTTTTTTTGGAGTTTCATGCATGATTTTCTATAACATCCATACTGTTTACACTCTTGACAGGGAATATCATGTTTCCATGTTTGATGTCCATATTGGTTTCATTTGTTGCATATGAAGTTTGGACAGTCTTTTCTGGTATGTCCAGTTTCTCTGCATTCTTTGCAAATTGAGAATCTACATTCAAATTGTGTATGTCCATTTTTGTGGCATACAGGACATTTTTGAATGTCATCTTCTCCTTCACTTGTTGCAATATATCCATCAGATCTATTTAGGTTTGTTGTTCTATCTTGTTGTGTACTTCTTTTAAGTATTTGTTTATTTTGTGAGTGGTTTTCTCGATTTATTCTTCGTGTTGTTCTTTTGTCATTAAGTTTGGTTCTAATAGATTTACGTGGTATCCTGTTGTATATATCATTTTGTTGGAAAGGTGTTGTGCCTTCACGCTTATCAGTTGAGGTTTCTGGAGTTCCAGTGTTAGTTGCCATTTTAAGTTTTCGTCAATTAGTTTTTGAATTAGTCTTTGTCCGTCAAGTTTTTCTTAAATTTTAAGAAGTTCTTTTATTTCTTTTCTTTGACTTTGAGTTGGTCCCAAATATTCTATCCAACTGATGATTATTTTAATTAATGTTTCACAAAGGTCCCAATGGTTAATTGGTCTGATTTCTTTAGGAAGTTTGTATCCTAATATTTGTTCTACTTCTTCTATTTTTGCTTCAATACTTAAAAAATGATATACGTTTTTATTCCAATGTTCAATATAGTAACTTTGTTCTTGACTCATTTATGTTGTCTTTCAACTTCTTGTAATAGTAGACTTAGTCCTAGTGCAGTTTGTGCACTTTTGATTTTATTTGTTATTCTTAATGTTTCTTCAAGGAAGGTTATTTCCTTTGTGGAGTCGTTATCCTGAAGGTCTCTTTGATATTGATATAAAGTTTCTAATAAGGCATTTCTTGTGGGGTTTGGTAATGCAATGGTAATTTCTTCTAGTCCTAACAATACTTGAGTTACTTTAATTTTTACTTTTTTGAGAAAGTTTCTTAGTTTAGAAGTTCTTTCTTGGTTATTATTATTTTGTTGTTCCATTGAATGGTGAGTTGAAGCGAATCATTTTGGGGTTCTTTAAATACTTTCAGGGTTATTTACTTTGTAACCAGTTTTTGTTCATGTCCCTAAATTCTAAGATTCTATAATTTCCTTTTGAAGTTTATCTTGAGTGTCTACTTCTTCTAAATCTTCAATTAATAATTCATTTTTCATTACTTCAATCATTGTTTCCCACAGATCATTATTTTGCCTATGCCAAATATATTCCCA
>QKWP01000113.1:183256-195667 GCA_003550325.1 Gigaspora rosea
ATACTATAAATAGTAGTGCTATGAATATAGTAATAAGTTCTATGTATAATAGTTGTGTCGCTAGTGGATTGTTGTCAAATGTTGTACAGTAAAGAGTTGTTGAGTTAGTTTCAGTCATTAGTTATTGTGAGTCATTAATTATTGATAAACTTCTTGTATTGTTAATGGTAAATAATTATAGATATTGTTATAGTGGATATAAGTATTGTTATAAGTAGTAATGTTGTACTAATTATTAATTTTATTGTTGTTATATGGTAATGTTTAATGTCGTTTATGTCCAAATGTAGATATGTCATTCGTGGTATGAGTTTTGCAGCTATTTTTATACTTTTGTTTATGAGCTTTGTAATTTCAAATTACGTGTTGTTTATGGATATCCTTGGTAATCCGGTGGTCTAGATGTTTGGGTTGTGGCCAAATGTTGTATTTGTTGTTTCAAAACTTTTGTATTTCTTTTCTTTATACAGATTATGATTGTGATTACTATTGTTGATATGACTATTGTTACGAGTTCAGCAACGAGTGTGTTTACAGCATTTGCGTCATTAAAGTAGTTTGTTGATGGAGATTGTACTACAGTTTGAGTTGTAATTATAGTTGTTGGAGATGGTACGTTTGTTGGAGTTTGAGTAACAGTTATGACTGGTACTGTGACGTTAATGTTTTGGGCTTTGACTATTTTTGTATTGCAGCTATTAATAGTATAATGGTTATTGCAGTTATATTCTTCATTAATTTGGTAATCGTGATTTGTAATATGTATCGCATTCGTTCAATAGTTCAATTCCTTAGTGTCTGAGTTTCCAATATGGTTGTCTTGTCAGGTGATCGGCCTAATAGTGTCAACGTAAGGTTTCGTGTTAGCCTTTACAGCCTTAGTTCAGTTGGTTGTCAGATCAGGTTAGTCAGTATCTATCCTGTAGATCTCTTGCTAACTTCACTATGGTACTTTCCCTCGTCTTGGTACTTGTATGAGTTGATTAAGCTTCAATTGTTCTATGACGATTATGCTTTTGCTTGAATAGATTTTGTATAGATAGTTTCGCGCTTATATTCCTTTTAGTTGTGCCTACAGCAGATTTTACTTTCTTTTTAGTATGCCAATTCATGGCTTCTTCTTTTCTAATTTACTTTAATATAATCATATATTTTTTATTAAAGTTTCTCTGGTTTCTTACTACATTCTGTAGTGTATTTAATAAGTTGAGTATGGTTTCAAGTTGGAATGGTTACTTGAGGTTCGTAGGTTGGCTATGACTACTATTTGCAGAGTTGGATAAGTTCTCCGAGGTATTACTTGGTTCGTTTTCAAAAGTTGGGCTTCCTTTCGCTTTCTAAGATTTATATAGGTTATTTATTTATCTTGTGGGTATATTCGTTTATTAGTTATAGAAGGATTTATTCAATGGTTTAATTCAGTATTTATTTATGTAGAAGAAATAATTTGTAAAGTTATTTGCACAATAAGTTTCGTTTAATAAAATAATTTCTTCATTTAATAAAATGTGTTTCGTTGATAATTTAATACAGTAAGTCTTTTCTTTAGACTTTAAATAACGTTTATAATAATATGAAGTAAGAATGTATTGTAGTGTACGTATTGTACTTGGGCGCCTTGTTAATACTTGTTAAGTATTGTTTTGCATGTTGGGTTGTCATTGTGGTATGCCAACGGCTTAGTGCTTTTCATTTGAAAGGAGAGTGGGTCAAGTTAATGATACTCTCTTTTGATAGTTTGGTAGTTAATTTTTACCAGTTGGGTGCTAAATTTTATGCACGTTTGGGCGCTATAACATGTTTCTATTACATATATTATACTAAGGGTAATTGTATAAAGGTGTTGGGCGCCATTATGGACTTATCCCGCTAATTATAAGGGTTATGAGGTCGTCAGTTACTACTCTTTGTGTTTTGTCAAGTCAAATTAATGCTTCAATAAATTAAAAGGGTTGGAAGTTGCGGGTCACCTCTCTAATGTTTTCAAAGGTAAAAAGCTATCGTATTTATACATTTGAGAAGTCTATAGCTAAAAGTTTTGTGCTATCTTGCTAAAAATACATTGTAAACACCATGACTATTTATTTACTATGACTATTATTATGACTAATTGTTTACTATCGCTATGAATAATTTCTATCATTAAGAGTAATTTTTATATGACGATAAGATTTCCCGTTACGGTAATTTCGATTTGGTATAAGGTGTGTTACGTTCTAGATAGCACATGTGTGATCGGAAAATGTTACGGGTGTGGTACCCTGTACACGCTGTTCGGTGTGTTGGCCCTTGAGGATGATCCATCTTTTAACCTTGCAGGTTTCTTCAATTTTGTTGAAGGTCAGTGTTAATTATCACTTAGAAATATCTGTCGATCATTTCTATTTTGCAATGTGTGCCTTTTGTACACACTTTTCTTTTTAAGGTAAATTCTTCCCAATATGCGGGTATATGTTTATCAAAGATTTCTTTTTTGTAATAATGAATTGTTGGTGTGAATAATTTCTGTTGTACTTCTTCGAGCGTCATCCATTTTCTTGGTAAGGCTTTTTCAGGTTCTTTGTTGGTGAATTTTTCATATTCTTTTGGATATACATAATATATAAATGTAAAGATTTGTATTCTTTTTTCCACTTGGGCAATATCGTTAATTCCTTTCACAAATATTTGAGTCCCATTTTTATTGACTGAAAGGTATTGATAGTTTAGAATGAGTTACATTCTTTTTCTTCTGGTGTGTACCCCGTTTCTTCTTCACATTCTCTTATTGCTGCGGTGAATATTCCTTTGTCTGTTTCTTCGATGCTCCCTCCCATTGTTTCATATTGGTTGGGGTAAATGGTTATATTCAGTCTTTGTGCTGTAAGTATTTGCCATTTTTGGTCGTTTTTGGTAAATGGTATTAATACAGTGTATGATTTGGTAGGAATTTTTGCTAATCTGGGTTCTAGATGTTTGTCCCAATATTCTTGTAGTCGGTAAATCTTTTTTCGATTGTACCCTTCTGTTTATGCATTTCGTGTATGAATAGAGTTCTAAACATGTGTTCTAAATTCGGAATTTTGTTATCGATTCTGATGTACTGGGTTGAACTTGTTTAATCATTTTAAGATATCTGTTATAGATTTGAATAAGATAGTCTTTTGGAATATCTTTATCAGTTCCTTTATTCCCTTTGGTTTCTCTTTGTTTAAACCATTTTATCATTTGTTCAATTCCTGGTTCGTAGAATATAGTATAATTTTATTTGTTTGGTAACAGATTGAATGTTGAATGTTCAAGCATTTGTTGTAATTTTGCTATTTCAAATTCATCTTTAATATTTTCTGCTGTGAAGAACTGTATACTGTATACTGTTCTATCTTCGATAATATAAGTGTTGTCAGGAATTTTTTCTTCGAGTTGCAGTCGATGTAATTGTTGATACATCATGTTCCATTTATTGATAATGATTTATTGTAATGCAAAGTTGTATCTTTCTGGGTCTTTGTAGAACAAATTTAATAGATCTTTATGTTGTAAAGTGATTTCTTCCCGTAGAATTACATTTTGTCCTAATTTCTGTAGCCATTCTTTGAGACAGTGACATAATGCAGTTTTTCTACTGCTATTGCTCCATCTATTACTATAAAGTTGAGTTTTAAGGTGTCATGATTTAACATTTCATGTCGATTATCATATCCTTTTTTAATTTGATTTGTTAGAATATTCTTTAATGAGAAGTGTCGATTTTCCTTTAGGTTTTGATTATAATAATATTGGATTTCTTGAATATCTTGTTTTTTATTATCAAGATTTTTAAAGTTTGGGAATAAGGTTCGCTCATCTTCTTCGTTAAGATCATTAATTTCTTTCATTATAATTTCATGTTTTAATCCTGATATTGGTGTTTGATGATTAAAGAGTGGTGATTTTTCAATCTGATTTCTCCAAATTTAGTATCTTTCAAGTTGTTTTTCGGAGGTGGTTTCTCCTTTATATGTTAATAAGTTTTTTCCAAGGTTTATTCCTAAGTTGTTGCAATTTTTTATAAATTTCTGTGAGTAGTTTGTTGATCTTTGGTCGTCAATGAATTCAAATCTTTTTTGCCTTTTATTGAAATAAAAGGGTGGTGGTTTCCTGTTAAACCTTAGTTCCGTGAAGTGTTTAGGTATTTGTAGTTTGCTTTGTTCCTTGGAGTTTATTATTTCATTATTGTTATCGAATGAGTTTAATATGGTGAATCCTTCTTCTTCCAATTCTTTTTGTGAAAGATATTGGTCTACATTTTTATCAACTTTTCTAAGTTTGATTAACTTTTCTTTTAATTCTTTGAACTCTTTATTATTAGGTTCTTTCAGGAGTTTTCCCATTACTTATTGTTCTTCCAATTTTTGAAATTTATATATTGTTTGTTCATTTTTCCATTTATTAATTATTGCAGTTATTCGTTTTTGAGCGAAATAATTTTGAGCTTTCTTAAAGTCTTTATGTAATAGTTTTGGGTTTGTTAAAATATATTCTTCATAGAAGATATAATTTTTCCACGGTTCTTGTACATTTGGTACTTTGATTATTTGCCATGTGTTTATGAATTCGTTTTTTTTTAGAAGTTCTCTTGTTTCTTTAGCTTCATCTCTTATTACTTGGTTTTTATATTCATCAAGTAATTCTCGTTCTACTTTTTGTAACGATAAAGATTCTCTTTATATGTTTCAATATATTTTCAAGTTCTGAGTTTAAGTACTTGTATTTTTCCAAGTATTTTTCAAGTTCCTTTAATAATCCTGTTTTTTCTTTATTTATGTAGATTCGGTGTATCATTTGTTCCATTTCCGATTTATTATGAGTTTCTGGAATATGATCTTTTGGAACAGGTAGGTCATTTCTCATTTTATTATATACTTTTAGATACTGTTGGTATGCTTCTTGTTCAAATTTCTCAGCCATTTTATACTGATAATTGGCTTTCGTTCCTTGGTGAGTTTAGATATATTTTACTAAGATCTGGATCTGAGTTTTCAATTTCTTGATTGTCTTCGAAATCAAATCTATCGTTGTCTTCAAGTGGTGGTAAGGTTCCTGTGACTTCAATGGTTGTCAAGTCTTGTCTAATGTATATAAGCAAATCTTGTATTTGTTGTTGAATGTATTCGAGTATTCTACAATCGTCTGTTTTTCGAATAGCTTTAATAGTTGAGTTTACTCCTTTGAGTAATTGCTTTACAGCTTTAAGGTTTGCTTCTCTGTTTATTACTTCAGTTGGTGGTTGTTCCATTAATTGTTATTTATTAATAGGAATAGTTGTTCTATTTCTGTTTCGTTAAGGTTGTTTTCCTTAATGATGTTGAATATTTGCTGTACTGCTTCTATAACTACAGTGTGTTCATGTAATTATTTCTTTTTTAGTTGAATTTTTTGTTGAGTAAGTCTGGATTGTATTTTTTGATACAGTTTCTTTGTTTGTTTCAACTCAATTTTGGTTATAACAGTATTTTGTTTGTTAATTAAGTGTCTGTTAAATGATTCTAATTCCAAGTCGTTTGGATGTTCAAGAAGTTTTCTGTTGCTTCTTTCAATAACCTTCAAAAGTTCTTTTTATATATAACGTTGACCCATGTTGGTTGAAGGTTAAATTTCAAGCCTATTTATAGTTATGAACTAACTATAATTTTTCTTAAATTCTTTTGGAATTTGAGAATTTCTTCGTGTAATTTCATTATTTCAATGAAATTGTTTGTTTGGATATTTCATTATCAAAATGAAATATTAGTAAAGTGTGTAAATATTTTGAGTTATACGCGTCTTATCTTTGTCTCGTGTTCATGTGATTCCATGTGTCACATGCCTTATCCTTCCTAAATATAGTAATATAATTTTCTTTGCGTTGGTTATGCCCCAATTTCTATGACTAATATTGTTTATATGTCGGCTGTTGCATTCTGGTGGGTGTGAGATAAGTTTACAAAGCATCAACTTATTTGAGCTTTAAACCTCATTGTGTATCCTAGCCACATTCTAACATTATTTTGTTTATACTTAATAGTGTGTTAACGCGTAAATATTATGACTAATTCTTTCCAATGGCATTGATAAGTATTTTTCCCAATAAGTTGATATTAAGTCTTATGTGCTTCATAAGGCACTGCTTGTAAATATTTTTTGTTTTCCTTTGTGCTATGCCCCTTCTATCGCATAGTACAGTCGCTTTCTTTCCAGAATGGGTATAATTACTTTTTCATTATCCTATTTCTCTAAAGCGTCCTTATTGTACATAAATATTTTTGATAAAGTATGACTAGTTATAAAATATAAGATAAACTATATATGGTAATATGAAATATTTAAATAATAAGTGATAAATATTAAGTCATTTGATAAGGGTAATTATCAAACTTTGTGAATTTGGTGCGGATAAACTTTTGTCAATTTTGTTGACATAATCAGTGGTCAAGTCTACTATAATTTTCTTGGTTTTTTGGAATTCTGATTCTAGGATTTCTGTACATTCATCGTGTTCTTGGATTCTCTGTTCCAGGGATGATTTACTTCGAATTGGTTGTGATACAGTTAATAATTCTTGATTTTGTTGGATGGCGGCTTCCAATGCTCCTTCTTCATTGGGTAATGGTAATTCTTCAATGTTACTAATTTCTTGTTGCAGTTCTAATTCTCTTTGGTGTAGAACACTTCTATCGAGATTAATATACTGGTCTTCAATTGTTTGTAGATAGGTGTTGTAATATGCCACCCTAGTGCTTGCTAGATAATGTTCTGTGTTATCAGCTCTTGTTTTATAAAGATTACGTATTTCATCATAGAATTTAATATCATTTCTGTAGATATTTCTTTCGTTAAATATGTAGTGTTCCACTAGATTCCGTAGAGTGAGGATTTCCGCTCTAGTTTCGTTGAGGTTCCTATTGAGATTTTTAATCTCTTTTCTCCATTCTATTTCTTCTATTCTTTCAATGAATTTGGATGTTCCTATTTGTGTACATTCTTGACATCTTCGATTTTCTTTTTCTTCTGGTGATTGACACCATGATTGACAAGTGGTACATTTTGTGAATTGTCTTACTTCTGTAAAGTAACAGTATTCGCAATATGCTTCCTGATTGTTTGTTTCAAAGTAGATATGATTATCTTCTGAGAATATGGAGTTACATTCTCTGTTACAATATTTTGTGTTTTTAATAGATTCTTTCATAGTTCTTTTCCTTTGTTTGTTGATATATTAAATAGTCCCTGAGCTTCAGCTTTCTTCCTGAACTCTTCTATTGTTTGTTTTGTTAATTCAACATGTTCTTCTTTATCGGGGAATTCTAGATATTGTAAAATGATCCCTTCATAATCTTCTTCTCGTGAATATTGTGTATAAACGTCATTATCTGTTTCTTCCAATGCTTTTTCAATTGGAGTTAACCCTCTTAAGAAGTTAATTATTTTAATCGTCTTTGTGAGGTTTAGATCGTAAAAGCTCCCTGCGCTTTTGTTTGAGAAACAGTAGTGATATAATCTAGTTTCTAGATTCATATTTTCATTATGTGTTGAATCAACCCATGCCTTCCATGCATATTTTTCTTCTAGATTACAGAAGAAGTGTTTATCTTGGTTGATCATACTATTTCGAATTCCTGGTGTTGCACAGATTTTACAGGTGCAAATCTCTCCTTCATTTAGAAGTTGTACTATTATTTCTTCTTTTTGATTGTTTCCTTTTGAAAGTTGTTCTGCAAAATTGTATCTACGATTTTTACAATATAGTAAGGTGTTTCCTTCTTGGGTAATGATTTCTTGAAGATCATTCCTTTCAAAATTGGTTTTACATCCACAACAGTGGTAAGTATGTTTTATTTTAAGGAGATAGAAGTAGGCGTTCCGTTACTGGAGCTTCTTCTTTTGACCATATTCTGGACGCATCCACTTTTGTATGTCTTGTTCTGCCATTCAATCCTTCTTTTTTCACAATTTCCTATTTCATGTTTCTTGAAACAGTGTCTACATTCTTTATTAGTTTGTTCAGTTACCAAAAGCCTATGTCGTTCCAATCTTCGTTGATTTCTTTTGATTTTGTAACTATTTTCAAATCTTGGAAATTCCTTTTCCTCTTTTTGAAATTTCCTGCATGATTTTCTATAACATCTGTACTGTTTACACTCTTGACAGGGGATTTCATGCTCCCATGTTTGATGTCCATATTGGTTGCATTTATTGCATATAAAGTTTGGACAGTCTTTTCTGGTATGTCCAGTTTCTCTACATTCTTTGCAAATTGAGAATCTGCATTCAAATTGTGTATGTCCATTTTTGTGGCATACAGGACATTTTTAAATGTCATCTTCTTCTTTACTTTTTGCAATATATCCATCAGATCTATTTTGGTTTGTTGTTCTATCTTGTTGTGTACTTCTCTTAAGTACTTGTTTATTTTGTGAGTAGTTTTCTCAATTAGTTCTTCATGTTGTTCTTTTGTCATTAAGTATGGTTCTAACAGATTTACGTGATATCCTGTTATATATACCATTTTGTTGGGAAGGTGTTGTGTCTTCATGTTTATCAGTTGAGGTTTCTGGAGTTCCAGTGTTAATTGCCATTTTAAGTTTTCGTCAATTAGTTTTTGAATTAGTCTTTGTCCGTCAAGTTTTTCTTGAATTTTAAGAAGTTCTTTTATTTCTTTTCTTTGACTTTGAGTTGGTCCCAAATATTCTTTCCAACTGCTGATTATTTTAATTAATGTTTCACAAAGGTCCCAATGGTTAATTGGTCTGATTTCTTTAGGAAGTTTGTATCCTAATATTTGTTCTACTTCTTCTATTTTTTCTTCAATACTTAGAGAATAGTATATGTTTTTATTCCAATGTTCAATATTGTAACTTTCTTCTTGACTCATCTAAGTTGTCTTTCAACTTCTTGTAATAGTAGACTCAGTCCTAGTGTAGTTTGTGCACTTTTGATTTTATTTGTTATTCTTAATGCTTCTTCAAGGAAGGTTATTTCCTTTGTGGGGTCGTTATCCTGAAGGTCTTTTTGGTACTGATATAAAGTTTCTAATAAGGTGTTTCTTGTGGGGTTTGGTAGTGCAGTAGTAATTTCTTCTAATCCTAATAATACTTGAGTTACTTCAATTTTTACTTTTTTGAGAAAGTTTCTTAGTTTAGAAGTTCTTTCTTGATTATTATTATTTTGTTGTTCCATTGAATGGTGAGTTGAAGCGAATCATTTTGGGGTTCTTTAAATACTTTCAGGGTTATTTACTTTGTAACCAGTTTTTGTTCTCGTCCCTAAATTCTAAGATTCTACAATTTCCTTTTGAAGTTTATCTTGAGTGTTTACTTCTTCTAAATCTTCAATTAATAATTCATTTTTCATTACTTCAATCATTGCTTCCCACAGATCATTGTTTTGTCTACGCCAAATGTATTCCCAAAGATATGATTCAATCTTATCTTCAGTTCTGTTTCTGAATGGTATGCCTATTTTTATTCCGAGCCAGTTGGCTTCAATGGTGTTTGTGTGGACTCCTGTTTCAGGGTCTACAAAGTATTCGGAATGGTTTACAGTCTTGTGATCAAATTCTAGCGTTGATGTTATGTTTACATAAGATTTGAAACAATCTGAATCAATAATTGATCCTTCTTCAATATTATCTTTGATCAATTGTAACAATGTTGATTCTTTCTTATCAGGTATTGTTGTAACAATATTTTGCGTTCTTTTGTTCTTTCAACGGCTCCAAATATCCAAGCCCCTTTCACGGGTCTTTCGCGGTGGTATTTGTTTCGCACTATTTTAGATTCATCTAATTCTACAATGATTCCGGGTCCTCCTATCTTTTGTTTACAGAGTTGAACTTGTGATCCAACAAGATTTCTAATATTGTTGACGTGATACGTGATTACGTTTGACGCGGTATCAGTGTAAATTGATATTGATGTCATGGGTACTTTTAGTAACCATAAATAGTATATCTCGATTACTCTATTTACGGGTAATCTGGCGTTTTCAAACCCTGAGTCGGTAAATATTGACTGTGTTTTTCTACAATTCCTGTTGTTACAAATAAACATTTTGGTGTTTTTTTATCAATTTTCATTAATTTGTTACATTTTGGACAATTTAATTCATTATAGATTATCCCTGTTGCTTGTAAATATTCGATACATTCCAATTCATCTTCTAAGATTCCTTTAATTTCGTATCTAGCAGGTATTTCGCGGTTCTTTGTCTTTATTTCAGTTGTCATTTTCCCATGAATTTTTAATTATCGTTTTCATTGATGTAATCATAAGGTGGTGTTCCTTGCTGTAATTCAAGTTCTAATTCTGCTACAATTCTTGTGAGAAATTGTACACTAAAAAGTATCAATTCTTCATACGCTGTGAGAGTTTCAATCATTATTTAAAGAGGTGTTTTTCTACGTGTTTTCCTTATGCTTTTCGCATTTGTTTGATCCTTTTTATCATATATTTATACCTCATGACTATTGTTATTTTTAGCCCTTTCATTCCACTTCATCATTTTCCTTTTTTAACATATCATTTAATAATAATATTTCAGGCGATTATCTTGAATCCCTTAATGATGATTATGATGAAATTTGGTCAGAATGCTCCGAAGGTTCCAATTCTGTCTTTGTTGATTTTTCTTTTCTTGTTTCTTAGCATCATTTTATTGTTCATCTTGATTCTTTGAAAGTCTATATGTCCCTTTCTTTGGCTCGTTATATTGTTTCTTGGTACAGGACTAATTCCATTTATTCTCTTATTTTGAATAACATAGTTCGTCTCATCTGTATTGAAAATGGTTTTGACATTCAGGCTGATTCTTTTTCCTGGATTATTTTTGGCGATAATTTCTTGAATGATTTGGATTTTAAATTCGTTATTCAGGTTTTTGGGTCTGATCCTGATCATGAGGATTTTTCTTTCAAGACTTTTCTAGAACAAGAAGTTATTTCTCTTGAGACTTCTGGTGATGATGATAATTCCTCTAGTTTTTCTGAGGAACCTGGTACCAGGAATGGGATTCTTCCCCTTTCCTAAATCTTAGTCCTATCGAGGTAGAGATTCTTAATTTTCTTAAAGGTTATTCCTCTGATGGTTCTGATAACTCAAAAGTTACCGAATCCGATGAGATTTCTTGTGAATATTTCGATGGTCAAAGTGTTTACTTTTCTTTTTATATTAAAAAGGCTTCTTTGATTCCTGAAGATTCTACTCAAGGTAGGGTTTCATTGGTTTATCATGTATGTCGAGCGTGAGTAGTTAGATAACCACTTACGTTGGGCATACATGTTGGATAAATGTATAATTTTATTAATCCCTATTTTCTTTTTCAGAAGTTTCTGTCACTTCTAACGATGGTATTTATCATTTGGATTACTCTTATTTAAAGAAATATAATTGTCGATTTTGTAATCGTTACGTTTGTAATTGTTGGGCAGGTTATACCCGTAGTGATGAAAACAATGATTTTGATGACTTCGATTATGGTAGTAATTTATTATCATAGCCTCTTTTTTCTTCTTTCATTACTTCTTGTATTATTTCATCTGTTGTTTTATTCTTGTCATCAATATCTGTATGTTTATTTGCTATTCTTGATAATAAATCAGCTGCTTTGTTTTCAGCTCCTTCAATTCTGTGAATTTCGAAATCAAATTCTAACATTCTATAAATCCAGTTTTCAATGATTTCACTTGTACTTTTACTTTTTTTGTTTGCTGAGATGCATGTTGCATCCATATAGATATGTATTTTTTTGATTTCCAATATAATGTCTCCATTGTTCTAGAAACGTAAAGATTGCATACATTTCTCTTTGTGTTGCAGGCCAATTTTGTTGACTTGCGTTTAGTCCGTGTGAGCCAATTTCTATAATTCGTCTTGTTGCTTTAGGCGGTTTAGAGTAGTCTTTTTGTAGTTCCTCATTTAAGAGTTCTTTACGAGATAACATGTTTTTTACCTTGTAATGTTCTCGATTTTCATCGTCTTGATAAAGTATTGCTCCAATTCCATATTGTGAAGCGTCACATTCCATAAAGAATGGTTTATTAGGATCTGGGAATGATAAATATATGTTTCGTTTCACCTCTACCTTTAGTGTATCGAATGCTTTTTGACATTCTTTCGTCCATTTAAAATCTTTGTTACCCGTTAATTCATATAACGGTGCTGCTATGTTTCTAAAATTCAGGATATATGGTCTAAAATAATTCATAAATCCCATAAATGCTTGCACTTCCTTTTTGTTGGTTGGTTCAACTTTTTGATCTACCAATGCGGATTTCATTGCATTTTTGTAGATTTTTCCATATGATACTTTGAAATTTAATATAGTTGTTTCTTTGACCAAAAATTCGCATTTACTTGGTTTTAGCTTCAAGCCCCCAATTTTTAGCTTTGCTAAAGTCCACTTTAGACGATTTTT
>QKWP01000113.1:199426-240264 GCA_003550325.1 Gigaspora rosea
TATATTTTTATCCAATCTTTTTCTCCTAATAGTTTATTCATTTCTCCTATCAGGTATGCTGGTACTGTGGTTATCCCAAAGGGTAAACTTTTCCATAGGAAGATTCCAAATCTTCCAAATCTGCTTGCAGTATATTTCTGTGACTTAGGGTGTATATTCAGTTGCCAATAAGCTGATTTTAAATCCATTGTTGTATAATATTTATGTCGAGATATGTCTTGTAGGAATTGTTGTACATTAGGTAATGGTTGCTTAAATTTTAATAAATGTTTATTAAGCCTTCTATAGTCTATTACTATAGCTTTTCTTCCATCTTTTTTAGTTATTATTTGTACATTACTTGCCTATTCGCTATTTCCTAGATATATTACGTCATTTTTGACTAAGTCTTACATTAGTTCTTTAATAGTTTTTTTCTCTTCTGGCGTATATTTTCTTACTCCTTGATTTTTATCATTAAGAGGCATATCTGTATCTGGTTTATTTGTTTCTAATACGATGTCAGCTATGATATTTCTATTTACATGAGTTCCTTGTTCTTGTTTTTCTCTAAACTCATTTACATGTTCTGTTAGTAAATCTCCAAGTATTTTCCATACTTCTGTTCCACATCTTTTTTTAAGTATCTTGATACGTTCTTTTTCGGTTTCTGTTATTTCATTTAGTGTGAGGTATTCTGATGTATCCTCATATAGTTCTAGATTTCCAATATGTTCATTTTTACTTATTTTTAAATCTCGTGCAGAGACATTCATTATGATGATTCTTTCCCCATTTGGTAGTCCTGGTTGGATTGCTATTCCTTTTTCAGCCATTCGTAGTGGGGTTCCTACTATTACTTTTGTTTAATTACATGGTTGTATATGTACACTTTGCATAGTATATGCGGGTATAGTAATCTTTTCAATACTATATATTTTTCCTTTTTTATTTTCTTGAATAATAGTTGGTATTATTCTTTCTTTTGTATTTTATGTAAGTGATTGAGTCGAATATGTAAAGTACTTTCTGATTTAGCATCATCTTGTTCATTTTCTGTCTGATATTCATCTTCAGTGTATCCATATCTTTCTTGATTTTCCAGATTTTCTTTATTAGCTTGTTCTATTGCTTCATCAAGTTCTTCTTCATTTATCGATTCGTTTACGGAATAATGATCATCATTATTATTTCCATATATCTCGTTAAATGATGGTAATCTATCTGGTTCCCATGTATATATTGTCCTTGTTTTTCCTTTCCAAGTTTCTGTTATTGGTATTTTTCGATATAGTTGATTATCTTTCATTTTAGTTGTGGGAGTTGTTGGATTGTACTATTTTCTCCAAATCCTCTTTGTTCTTCTTCTATTAGTCTGTCAACTTGATTGATAGCGTCTTCTTCTTCGTCTTGACTCCTTTTTGAACTTGTAGTTTTAATACTTGGTGTACTTGGTGTAGTGTAATCATAGTTTTGAGTTCTTCTGTGTTTATTATTACTAATATCTTCAATTTCATCTAAAATATCCCGTCTAAATGATTTTGGTATTTCTGGTGTAGATTATCTACTATGTTTTCTGTTGTAATAGTTTGAGCTTTCATCATAATTTATTGGAGTTTGTGATCTTTCAGTTTCCTGTTTTCAGTCTGTATTAAGACGTGATGGTGTTGTTGGTCTTTAGCTTTGTACTGAGGATCTTCTTCCCCATGGTATTAAGTTTTTTTCTGTTTCATAAGCATTTCCTAATGCTTTGATTATTGGGTTCTTTTGAGGTGATGTGGTTTTTGGTATTTGATTATTTCGTTTTGACATTTGTGATAATCTTTCATCGTCATAAATGTCATCATTATCTGTTGGTGATATGGGTATTCCTACTGCCTCATTTTCTTTTTTAAACTGAGGTCTCTTGGTATGTTATATTTATCGTACGGTTGATATGTAGCTCTTCCAGTTATATCTGGTTCTAATCGTATTGGTTTTACTTTTTCTCTCTGATTGGATGTCTGTTGTTGAAGCATTTTATCAATATCTTTGGCATCATACATAGTATCTGCACAAAGTATATCATAAAATTCTACCCTTTTATTACGTATTTTTTGTTTTGTTTTATCATTTTCGCAGTATGTTTCTGCTTCGGCAAGTTTTGCCATTATTTCTCTTTGCTCTATTTCTTCCATACTTTTGAATTCTAATGCTTGAATTCCTAGTGTTCCTTCAATATCTGTTGTATATGCTTCATGCAATTCTTCTAGTTCTTTTCGATTTGCATAAAGTGTTGCATTATTTGCTTTATCCATTTCTAATAGATATTTATATATGTATTCTCGTCTGTTTTCTGCAAGTTCTGCATCATTTCCTATAGGCTTTACATCTGCAAATTTCTTTAATTTGTCTTCTATTTCTTCTTCAGTTAGTCCATCTACATATCCATATTTGTTGTTGAGCATTTCAATCCTTTCTTTAAGCTTTCTGAATGTTCTATTGATTTTCTCATCTTTTACAATGTTTCCTGAAGATATGGCTATATCTAATCTTTTTAATTTCGATCTTACTGTTTGTCCTATTAGTTGTTTATTAGGTTTAATTTCTTCTAATCTTTCAGGTTCTTTACCCTTTTTACTCCCTTTTTTAGGTGGTAATATTTGATTAAGCGTTTCATCCATTTGTTTGAATACGTTCTCTTTATGGATTTCGTTTAATTTTTCTTTCCTTGATTAGCAGGTCTTTCATTTTTTGCTTTAAAGGTTGTTCTTTGTAATTGTTCTGCAAGTTCGACAATGTCTTCATCTTCAAATTTGTATCCCATAGGTATTGCAGGTATATATTCTTCTCCTTGCTTTTGCAAGTCTTTAGATTGTTCTTTGTCTTTTTCCTTAGACCATTCTTTTGAACGTTTATCTCCTTCTAGGAGATTGTCTGCGTATTTCCTTAGTTTCATTAATTCATGTATTTGTGCAATTTGATCAGATAATTCTATATTTGGTGTTTCAAGTACTATAGCACAGACCTCTTTATGCTGTATTATAGATTTAAATACGTCTTGCGTTTAAGTGGCTGTTGGATCTAGTATATGCGCATGTTTATCCATTCCTCTCCCAAATATTGCTTCTTGAGGATTGTTGTTTATATGTGCTTGCATTATTTCATTTCCATACATATCTAATGTATTCTGGTATTCGTGTACACTTTTTCCTTGTTCTGCTGCCCAATAATGTTGGGTATCCCAGCAGATTGCTATTCTTTTTATTGTTTTATTCTTGTTTCTATACCGTAACTCTTGGTTAATACTATTCAAGATATCCATGAGGTCAGCCAGTGATGATCTAAAGCAATTTGTACTTGCACTATTTTCTAATAATATGCCTATATCCAGGCCTTTTTCTTGTATCTTTTTTAGTATGTAGTTGATGTTTTCTATCACATCCTTCCTTTCTCGATTGAGTTTTGTTCCTAAATGTAGTACTGCCCATTTTATATTCATTTTTTTAGCGCGTTTTAGTTCTTGTAATATTCTGGTTATTTTCCAATTAACTTTCTTTTCTCCATTATCATGTTTGTATAATGGATCATTTATGAATAGTCCCATATTGAAATGTAATACCATTTTTAGTCCTATTTCTTGGTTCCCTTCTATAATATTCATGTCTTCTATCTGATCTGGTTTCCCTTCTTTTACTGAATTATTTTCATATTTAAGAAATATTTGTACTATATTGGACTGTGTGATTATTGCAGTCTGTACAATTTCGTTCCATTGAGAAGATTCATGTTTTTCTACTTCTCCAATGGTTACTCCTACTAGTTTATTTCTTTTTTCATTTTCTTTGACTATTTCTTTTAGTCTTTTCAATTGTTTGTCATAAGCTCGTGGTAATAAATTTTGCACAAAATGTGAATTCCATTTTGGTGAATATTTGATTTCTACCCATTTATTTGCATTCATTGTATTTTCTTTTGTTTTTGCAATCGTGAACTGTACTTTCTTTTTATGTGGGGGAGTGTTTCTAGTTCTTATTTTATTGATTCGTTGATTTGTTAATGTTATAGGCTGTATCTCATTACTTTTGTCAAGACATTCTGTTTGATTTGTTTGGATTCGTGTGGGGGTAACTTTTTTAATTACCATTTGATCGTCAAATTGTTTATTTGGTTTAGGTTCGGTGTAATCTTTTTTGATTACCACGTTGGGCGCCAACGGCAGGTTTTTTTCACTTTCGACTAAGTCACTAGTTTTTTGATCAAGGTTACTAGCTGCACGTGATTTTAATGCATTTTGGTCTTTCACAACCTTTTGTTGGATGATGTTTTTATAGTTTTGTGCTGACATATAAGACTCATCCTCTGTCCTGATATTTTTTAATTTGAGGTTCAAGGTGCGATCCAGGTTCCTGTCGTATAACCGGTGTGATAGGTTCGTATATTGTTTTGGTGTGATGTCTTGGTATGATATTGGTTTGCCTTTTATGTTTACTATTTGACTTTTTCTATCTTTAATTATATCATATCGTGCTTGGTCTACTTTTGATATTAATATGTAGGATTGTTCTCCTTCTATTACTGCTACTTTAATAGTCATTAGATAGTTTTCTAGTTGAAATGTTACAGGTATTTTCCCGTAATTTGCTATGCTAATTCCTCCTGGTGTTATTGCAGAGAATTCTGCTTCTTTTGGTATTAGATGTAAGAGGTTCCATTCTTTTGCAACATTGTATGTCATTACGCTTGAGTTTGCTCCTTCGTCAAGAAGTATTTTAATAGGTTTTCCATTCATTAGTCCTATAAATTCATATGCTTTTTTGCCTTTTTCATTTGGTATTAACCATTGTGGTTTACTTGGAAAATGATATGTTTTAAGAAGATATTTATAGTCCGAGTCTAATTGTGCTTTTTGGTACATTTCATTTGATAACATTTCTTTGGCAGAGTATTTTTTATATTGGTTTTTAATATTTTCTTTATTAATAATTTTGTTATTAATACATTTAATTTCATTTAATGATATTTTGTTACTTTTGGTAACAGTTTTGATAGTATGGTAATACTCTTTGGTACTTAGATTATTTCTACAGCCTCTTGTTTTGGGATTTGGTTCCTGAGTACCTTGCAGGTTCCCTTTTAGAAATAATTTTTATGAATTTTGTTCATATTTTGTTTGATGTTTACAGAGTTTACTCTGGCATCTTCTTCACTTTCGTAGCTTTCGTAGCCATTGTTATTTCTGATGTTATTGACTCGTTTTTCTTTGGTGTTGTTTCGATAATTGCTTTTTTCTTTTCTTTCAGGTTTTTCTTCTCTTTTGTCTTCTTTGACATTGTTGAATCTTCTTTTTTGGTTGTTATTATTTCTTCTGAAATTTCCTTTAGAATTGTTTCTTCTGAAATTTCCTCGTGAGTTGTTATTTCTTTTATAATTGTTGTTTCCTTTTGAGAATTTGTTATAATTTTCTTTTGTATTGTGAATCATTGGAGTTGGTCCTCTTGCAAATTTGCTTCTGTAACTGTTTCTGTTACTTTCTTTACAATTTTTGGTATGATAAGGTCTTTCTCTTCCACAACATTTGCAGTATTGTACTTTGAATACAATTTGACCATTTCTTCCTCTTTCTGTTTTAATTCTATTGAAGTTATTATGTCCTTTGAGTTTCGGACAGTTTCTTTTGTAATGACCAGGTTGGTTGCATAAGTAGCATTTAAATGTAGTTTCATTTGAAGTTTGCACGTTGTTAAATTTAATAGATCTTTTTGGATCTTTATAATGAGATATTTTTAGGTTTCCTGTTATCGATTTGGTTAGTCTTTCTGATAAGAATTGAGCATCTGCTGCTTTAAAGAATTCGGTTCTGTTTCTTGGTTTTGGTTCCATTGATGCAATGTGTTGCATTATTTTTGGTGGCATTTTTGATAATAAGAACATATATTCTCCTCCATAGAAGTTATTTGCCCATTGCCAGTTTGATATCTCTAGCAATTTTTTATATTTGTTGATTTGGTTTCTCATTCCATTATCATTATTATAATCAAGATTTTTGCTAAAGTCGAAATTCCATAAGTTCTTTTGACTTGTTTGTTGTATTGAATCGACTAGGAATGCATTATCGAATACTTCCCTGAATCCCTTTTGTTCAGTTCCAGCGTGTATAGCAGGTGTACATCTTGCTGCCGCGTCTGTTGCTGTTTGATGAAATATTCCTGAATATGTATGATTTGAATCGATTGGATAATTGTTGATATCTTTCGGTGTTGCTACTAAAGCTTGGGTGTTGTTAATATCACTTCTCCAATAGCAGTTTATATTTCCAATTTCTGCATTGAATATTTCCAATGCTGTTCCTTTTAATTTTGTTCTTACAATTGCTAATACTTGCATTATAAATTCTGTTGACCATCTTGTATGTGGTGCTGCTGCTTGTCCAGTGGTAGCTACTGTTTCAGCTACTTGGGTATATCCTACTTTTGGATTTCCTGAGAATCTTCCAAATATCATAATATCTTTTATTCCGAATATTGTAAATGCATTTTCCAATTGATTTCTCTATGGTCTATATGATTTGACGTCTCCGTCGAATTCTCCTATGTGTTCTCTGAATACTGTTAGTTTTGGCCATCCGGGCTCTGGTCCAGTTGCCATTTTTTATTGTGGTAATGGTATATGGTAGTTACACCTTGTAAATTTTAGCCAATTTTCTAGATTTCTAGATGTTTTATTAGCTAACTGTAATGCTGTAATAATTCTTGGTGTGTCTTGTAAGATTAGTATGTATAATAAATATATTGCTGTATCTTCTTCTTTTATTTCAGTTCTTTTGTGAGTTCTTATTGTTGCTGGTTGTCTCAGAGTTACGTGTTTTCCGTTTTTTGTTACTACAAATCTATGTTCTGTTGTTTCAGTAATGTATTCAAATTTTCCTATTCTGGTTAATCTGTATTCGTGATGTTTTACGTATTCTTGTAATTTTTTTTTTTGATCGTAATTTAATGGATCTGGATATTTTTTAAAGAATTGTTGAAATACTTGTATAAAGGTATTATTTCCCTTTTCTGCTATATTCATTTATTTTCTTTTAGAAAATATTCTTTCTTTAAGTAAGGTGCCTTATCTAAGATTTCTTCTAGAAATTCTTTTGGTTCTTTAAATTTTCTTGCTTTTAATAATAGTGATGGATATCTAAATGTTGGTAAGATTCCTTGTAAGAATTGTGTTTTCAATTCCTTGTATACAAAGTATTCTGCTGCTTCGTTAGTATTGATTAGTGCTTTTCTTTTTGTTGGTGATATGTCAGTTTTAATTATAATTTGGTTTGGTTCTTCTTTTTGGACAATTATTTCTTTTATGACTTCTTTTTCAACTATAACTTCAGTTGTTTTTAAGTTATTTTCTAATATTTTAGTTACTATTCCTTGGTAAGGTGCTTTTATTATTTGTTTCTTGATTTCTTCAATCTTTTCTTTATCTAGAGAGTTCATTAATTTTTCTGATATTTTCTTTCTTGACTTGTACTATTGTGTATGATATTATTGATGCTATGTATACTATGGCTATGGTTACAATTAATAGTTGTATAGTTTGTATTAGGTATTCAAATGGTTTGTCAGATGCTGATAGTATTATGATGATGTTGTTCATCCAAGTTATAGATGCGTTTATTGATGCTATGCTATTGTCAGTGGTTATGACAGTTATTTTGCTTTCTTGTTGTTTATCCACTTTTTATAATTCTGTTCTGATTTGTCTAACTTGTTCAGCAATTCTAGCATCATCAGCTTGTTGTTTCTGTATTTTGAATTCGTTATTTTTGTTTTTAAGTTGTTTAGCTTTATATATTATTGCTATTGCTAAGGTGATTATTAGTGTTCCTAATATTGCTAGTGTTTCAATTACGTTACTATCTTGAAAGTATTGTGGTGTTTGAGTAATTGTAGGTGTTGAGGTTGGTGTTGATGTTTGAGTTATCAATGATGTTGATATTGATATGACTGTTGATAATATTGTTGATACTACTGTACTTGGTGTTATAGATATTTGTATTACTGACATGTATCCTTAGAATATTCCTGTATTCTTTAGGTTATTTAGATTTGGTCCGTAAAGTAGTTGGTCAGTATCGTTAGCTATGATAGGTTGTCTTTTTCTTAACTTTTCTTTTTGTTTCTTTTGGACTTTGATCACGTGGATTATGTATATTAATGCTAATCCTCCGAATAATATTGTGACTATGGTTATGGTTCCGTATATTCCCAATAATCGTAGTTGATTAGGATCTTTTTCAGACATTAATTATTTTCTTCGTTTAGGTATATATTTCTTTAGTTCAAGTGGTTTGAGTGGTGGTCTTGGTGGTGCCAAGTTGGGTGGTCTGTATCCTTGATTTAGTCTATGTTGTACGTCTTGGTCAATTATCACTTGATGTGGTAGCCTTTGTAGGTTCACAGGTGGTCTAACGTATGGTATAGCTGGTAGATTATTAATAGGTTGTTTTGGTAAGGTAGGTGTCCTATATTGGTAATTATATTGTGGTTTCTTTTTCTTTTGTCCAAACATATATTGTTGAGTTATTTTTAGTTAACAACAGCAAGTTGAGTCAGTGTTAAGGTATTGATCTGCTCCAGGTATGGCCTTGTTGACCTTCTTTTTATAGCGTTGGTGTTTACAACAGCAGTATAGTGATACTATAAATAGTAGTGCTATGAATATAGTAATAAGTTCTATGTATAATAGTTGTGTCGCTAGTGGATTGTTGTCAAATGTTGTACAGTAAAGAGTTGTTGAGTTAGTTTCAGTCATTAGTTATTGTGAGTCATTAATTATTGATAAGCTTCTTGTATTGTTGATAGTGAATAATTATAGATATTGTTATAGTGGATATAAGTATTGCTATAAGTAGTAATGTTGTACTAATTATTAATATTATTGTTGTTAGCATCAGTTGTCCTAGATATTTCTATTATTCCAGTATGTGTTTCTTTCCTTAAACAGGTGTATATCGTGAATAATATTCCAAATATTATTGTTGCTATGAGTACTATGAATGATATTAATGTTGGTATGTCGTAATGTTTAATGTCGTTTATGTCCAAATGTAGATATGTCATTCGTGGTATGAGTTTTGCAGCTATTTTTATACTTTTGTTTATAAGCTTTGTAATTTCAAATTACGTGTTGTTTATGGATATCCTTGGTAATCCGGTGGTCTAGATGTTTGGGTTGTGGCTAAACGTTGTATTTGTTGTTTCAAGACTTTTGTATTCCTTTTCTTTATACAGATTATGATTGTGATTACTATTGTTGATATGGCTATTGTTACGAGTTCAGCAACGAGTGTGTTTACAGCATTTGCGTCATTAAAGTAGTTTGTTGATGGAGATTGTATTACAGTTTGAGTTGTGATTATAGTTGTCGGAGATGGTACGTTTGTTGGAGTTTGAGTAACAGTTATGACTGGTACTGTGCCGTTAATGTTTTGAGCTTTGACTATTTGTTGTATTGTAGCTATTAATAGTATAATGGTTATTGCAGTTAAATTCTTCATTAATTTGGTAATCGTGATTTGTAATATGTATCGCATTCGTTCAATAGTTCAATCCTTAGTGTCTGAGTTTCCAATATGGTTGTTTTGTCAGGTGATCGGCCTAATAGTGTCAACATAAGGTTTCGTGTTTAGCCTTTACAGCCTTAGTTCAGTTGGTTGTCAGATTAGTTTAGTTGGTATCTATTCTGTAGATCTCTTGCTAACTTCACTATGGTACTTTCCCTCGTCTTGGTACTTGTATGAGTTGATTAAGCTTCTATTGTTCTATGACGACTATGCTTTTGCTTGAATAGATTTTGTATAGATAGTTTCGTGCTTGTATTCCTTTTAGTTGTGCCAACAGTGAGTTTTTACTTTTCTTTAGTATGCCAATTTGTGGCTTCTTCTTTTCTGCTTTACTTTAATATAATCATATATTTTTTATTTTCTAGTTTCTCTGGTTTCTTACTACTTTCTGTAGTGTATTTAATTATTGAGTACGGTTCAAGTTGGAATGGTTACTTGAGGTTCGTAGGTTGGCTATGCCTACTTTTGCAGAGTTGGATAAGTTCTCTGAGGTATTACTTGTCGTTTTCAAAGGTTGGGCTTCCTTTCTCTTTTGTGTATACAGGTTATTTATTCTTTGGTATACTTGTTTATTAGTTGTAGAAGGTTTTTATTCAATAGTTAATTCAGTTTTATGTAGAAGGATAATTTGTAAAGTTGTTTGCACAATAGAGTTTATGTTTAATAAAATATAATCTTTATTTAATAAATAAGTTTCTTTGTTAATTTAATACAGTAAGTCTTTTCTTTAGACTTTAAATAATGTTTATAATAATATGTTTGATATAATATGTGTGAAGTAATATTGTTCTTGTACATTGTATTGTATTTGCGCCTTGCTAATACTTTGTTGAGTATTGTTTTGCACGTTGGGTTGTCATTGTGGTATGCCAACGGCTTAGTGTTTTTCATTTGAAAGGAGTGTGGGTCAAGTTAATGATACTCTCTTTTGATAGTTGGTAATTAGTTTTTTACCAGTTGGTTGCTATGTCAAATAGCTTTAAGTGCTTATACTTTATGCACGTTTGGGCGCTATAACATGTTTCTATTACATGTATTATACTAAGGGTAATTTTATAAAGGTGTTGGGTGCCATTATGGACTTATCCTGTTGATTATAATGGTTATGAGGTCGTCAGTTACGACTCTTTATGTTTTGTCAAGTCAAATTAATGCGACTTAAATTAAAAGGTTTGGAGGTTGCGGGTCGCCTCTCTAATGTTTTCAAAGGTAAAAAGCTATTGTATTTATACATTCGAGAAGTCTATAGCTAAAAGGTTTGTGCTATCTTGCTATAAATACGTTGTAAATACTATGACTAATTATTTATTATGACTATTATTATGACTAATTGTTTTGCTATAACTAATTTTTATCGTTAGTAATTATAAATAATGTTATTGCTATACCTCGAGTATAGTTTCTAATTACAGTGTGTTACATTCTGGGTGTCACATGTGTGATCGGAAAATGTCGAGGGGGTGATACCCTGTACACGCTGTTCGGTGCGTTGTCCGTTGGGGGTTTCATCAATCGTCATAGTTTCGTCATGACGAAACCATGACGAAACCATTTCGTCATTGCAAAAATAATTTCGTCAGGCATCTTTAGATCGGATATACAGATCCGATATCCGGTAATCCAACTGATATTCTGATAATCTATAGCAAACAGATATCTGCTATCCATTGTCCGAGTATCGATCTTTAAAAATCTGTCTTATTATAATTTTATATGATATCACATATAGATTTGATTTTCATAGTATATCGAACACCCAAATGCAGTATGGTTTTGAGTTAGCTCGTATGGAATTAACAATTGTGGTTTCTATCACAATTTACTGCAAAATTTGTTACAAAACTTAATGATTATTGTGGTGATTTACTGTAAAAAAAATTTCTGTACGGATGATCAGAATTGTATACCGGTAATGTGGAAAATTACAGTATGATACCTCGATTAGTACTTTCGCAAATCAATATGGTATGGGTGAGCATATCAGTATAGTACTCCCCGAATTTTTAAAATCTGTACCATACTGATACGGTGTTATATTAGCGTTAGGGTTAGAATTGTAGCTGATTAGTGCAGGTTTTAAAAATCAACCTGTATCTGCTCATCTATACCATACTGATCAGCTATCATTTCGGTATAAAGATAATCAGAAGGGGTGTAAAATACCCGTACCCATGCTGATCTGCTGTAACTCTCAATATTTGGTTGATTCATGATTTACCGTCATGATTAAACAATTGTTAATGAATTTGACATCTAATCATAACTTGCTCATCGCTATATTAGTCTTAACATTTTGCTCACGAGTTGTATAACCAATCAAAAAGCGTTAAAGCATAATAATCTGAATATGTACTATATTGCTATATTAGTTTTACACATTGATCACATTTTGGATATAACCATAGTTTTATTGGTTGGTAGATCAACATAAAATTACGAACTACAAGAATCGTTGAGAAATTAATGATTATCAAATAGTCTGGGCGGCCAACCAAAAATTTACGAAAATGGAAAATCTAGAAATCAATCATCTAAATCTTTGGTGGAATGTAATTTTTTTTAATATTTGCAATAATATTTTTTTTTATTAATCTTATGGTTTTCTTTTTACCTATTGCGGATTAATTGTTCTTGCACTTGCAATTGTACTTATTCTTGCACTTGTTCTTGAACTGGAGACCATTATGCAAAACGCTTTCAAATTCGTGCTATTATTTCGTCCCAAATAGTTTGTAAATATTAGGTAATCAAACAACAGAAGACATTTAGGGGATGTCTAAAGCGGAGCAATTCATATTACTTGATAATTTTCTCGATTAGCTTTAGATTAGGGTCGCTTTAGGTTAGGGTTAGGTTTGGATTAGAGATATTTATATAAGCAAAATCGCCTTCTCGCGATTTTTTATTAATGCACCAAGACCGGGTTTAGACCGCCGTTTTTTCTATTTTTCACGTTTTTCATATTTTTTTCTTGTTTTGCTTCGTCGGATTTTAAGAGAGTTTTTTAAGAGAGTTGTTTAAGAGGTTGTTTAGGAGAGTTGTTTAAAAGAGTTGTTTAAGAGCGTTAACATCTGATTTGAAAATTAGTTGAACACGTGATGAATTTTATGATGATAATCTGCAAATTTCAATAGTTATATAATTTTCGGCCAGTACAAAACATACCGCAATATACTGGCTGAAAATTAAATTATCGAAAAACTACGCTGTTATTACAGAAAAATAATTATCGAAATTTGGATGGTCATCACAAAATTGTTCATGTTTCCCACTAATTTTCAAATCAGCTGTAATAAATAATCGTTACATTCATATTTAACGAAGGGATATATTTATCATTGGTTGCTGGTCAAATTGACAATCGCATGAAGGATATTTAGGATTATGATCTGGTCCTCAATCCATAAATATTACGGATCTTCCAGTTAAAATTAATGGATACGGATATCCGTATTCAATCCAAATTATCGTATCCATTCGGATTAGTGGATTATGGATCGAAACACTATTTAGAAAATTGTGCCCCTAAAATAGTGTGCGATGCTTCAAATAACACCCATGCGCATTCCTAAATAACACGCACCCCATATATATAGTATCTGTGATAATGATGCCTGACGCATGACGCAACCTTCATCATTGACGCATGATGAAACCATTTCGTCAGGCAACTTCAAATTGAGAATTGACGAATGACGAAATCCATGACGCATGGTGAAACCATGACGCATGACGAAACCCACAACGCATAACAAAACACATGACGCATGACGAACCCAATAATAAATAAAAAAACCTATGATGATTTTGATGAAGCATAAGACTATTATTCATTTCTTTCAGTCCATGTAAAGTTAATTTTTTGATTATTATATCTTCCCAGTTTCTATCTTTTTGACATCAATCCAACATTGCCTGATGATTTGCAACAATCACTCAGATATATCTGATAGAATTGGCAGTTTCATAGTATTTTATTATTATGTATTATTTTATGTATTTCTTATTTTGGCATAGTTTGGGTAATTTTAAACCCTCAATGAGGGTACCCTGCTGGTACCCTCAAAGAGAGTTATAGACTCTCAGCAAGTGTATGAACCCCTTAGCGAGTGAACTAAACACCTAGCGAGTGATTAAAACATCAGTATGAATTAAAGATATTTGAGAGTATGGTTTTAATCTGCAAATGAAATAACAGATGTTCATAGCATTAGAGTTATTATTGATGGTTCAAAAAATCATGTGTTCAAACAATTGATCCTACACAAATTTTACAGGAAGGTTACCAAAATTCCGGATCGTATGCGTTAGATCTAGGATGGCGTTTAGCCTTAGCTATTAGCAGGTTCTACAGGAAATTACTTAATGAATGGATATGATTTCATAGTAAAGTTTTTTATGATCTTAGGGCAAAATTGATCAATTCCGATCCAGCTGACCATGATTCTGATGTACTCCAACATTTCCCGAACTGGAATTTGGTGGCCCCTCTTATGAGTTGATCCTACGCTCTGCTGTTGCTAGTGAAATGCTAGCAATAAAAAATAATCTGTTTAGATTCAATGTAAAAGCTTCTTCAATTGACAAAGTTTTCATCAAAAGCTTCATTATCTTAGTCATATCTGCTGATTTGATTTTTTGGGGTCTTTTTCAATAAATAGATACACAGACTTTTGCTATTAAATGACATGAAGAATAACAAATGAAACATTCAATAAAAAAAGCTTTTTAACCTTTATATGAGATAGACAAGCAATAAATACTAAAAAAACAACTACACTAAGCCGTAAAAGAAAGCACTTTACTAGTTGTTGAAGTGCTTGAGTATATTCGGGTAGTGAACAATCAGTTTGTCATTTGAACAATCGGTTGTATAATGGGTAAGGGCGAATCCGGAAGTAATCTTACAAGAAAACTGCCTTTTTAATCTACTTTTAGCTAATAATAAAACATGTAGATGTTGAAATATTCTACACTTAATTATGGCTTCAAAGTAAGTTTAAAAAACTGTTTTGTAAAAACTCACCTTGTAATAAATTTTAACGACAAATAATTCTCAATTATGATTGCTAATTTTGGGTCAAACCAAATCGGCTGATATGTAGTGCTTCCACAAAAAATTAATCACTCTGTAATTCTGTAAATTTGACCAATCAAAATTTAGGATCAAGTGTAACGTGATAATCAAAACAAATGTGGTTTGTTTTTTAAGTAAAAATACATATAAAATTAAGGCTAAGAAAACCGCGTTATAATTAGGGTTAGGGTTAGAAAAATATAGTGGCCATTGTGGTTATTAGTAAAATTTCATGAGAAACATTTTTAATTAGAACACAGTAGATGGTTCCTAATAAAAATTTAGAGCTATCTGTTTTTTGTAAAAAATTTTTACGTTAAACCTGATTTTAAAATCCGATCAGTTAAAATTACAGGTTGTGAACAATTTTTTTGTGTTGGAGAGCTAGGGCATTAGTTTCATTAATAGTCAAGGGTTGCGTCAGGTGTTTCGTCAATCGTCAAGGGTTTCATCAATCATTAAGGGTTTCGTCAATCGTCAAGGGTTTCGTCAAGCATCAAGGGTTTTGTCAATCGTCAAGGGTTTCGTCAGACGCAAATTTGACGAAACCTTTCATCATCGCGAAAATAATTGCGTCAAGCATCATTAATCTGTGATATAAGTACCGGCACAGCTACTTATATAATGCACATGGTCTTTACTTTGAAAACCAGGTTTATTAAAAAATCAATCTTTGTCTCGATATAACGCCCATGCGCGTACTCTAATTAACGTGCATATACTCAAAATAACGCGCATATGGACGAAAATATGGTAATAGTATATTTATTTATAGCGATTTGAAAATTAGTGGGACACGTTATGAATTTTGTGATGATCATCCAAATATTTTTCGGTAATACAGTAATAACAGTATAATTTTTCGATAATATAATTTTCGGCCGATATATTATCGCGGTATGTTTTTGTACCGGCCGAAAATTATATTACAGTATTATTGCGAAATTTGTTGACAAAATCCATCACGTGTCCCACTAACTTTCAAATCAGCTGTAAAAATTATTGGCCCGGCCCGGTCCGCAAGTATAAAATCTAGTAATTAGGCCCAGCCGGGCCACGAGAGCCTCTACCCCCAACAATCATCCTTATAGTCTAAAGCTGCCGATATTGTACAATCCAATATTTCAGATCGACAAAAATTTTCATGTTATATGGTGATTTGTGCATGAATTTCTTTTTAAGGTTATCCTAATTTGAGTAAAATAATTACGTATCGGATTTGATTGACCATATTCTTCTCAAAAGATTGGTCGTAATCAAATTTCTTTAACTTCGAGAAACCTTATTCGATCAGCATTCTCTAAAATATATAAAAATGAAGCTAGAATGCAATTTCTTTGTGAATAAAATCGCTCACATAACATACCTTTCTCAATAATACTCTTAATTCATCATGCGCGCTTTACATATATTTACATTCGCAATAGCAATTTTTCTATCTATTGATGCATTACCCTATGACAAACCTAAAGTGCATACAATTCCACTAAAGCCGAAATCAATCACTCGTCGCAGACTTTCCAGACGAGCAATGGGATCCATGCCTGTAAGCGAACAACAACCAGATGTTGCTTATTATGGGCAAATTACCTTTGGCACGGGCACTCCACAAAATTTTGATATACAATTTGATACAGGAACAGGAGATTTATTTGTTTTGGTAAAATTGTGATTCACCTGCATGCAATGATAGACCTAAATATGATCCAGGAATTGATCAATCTTTCAGTCCAATCGATGGAAAAAATTTCTCAGTCGAATACGCTGATGACACAGATGTAAGCGGGGATTCAGGAAAGACCACTATAGTAATAGCGGGTATTTCGGTAGAAGCACAAGAGTTTGGATTGGCTGATAAAGTTTCTGATGATTTTAAACACCCATATGAGGGTGTAATGGGGATGGGATTTAGCGATTTAAGTGACAACGAACAAACCACACCAATCACGAACCTTATAAATAATAATCAACTCGATAAGCCACAATTCTCTTTTATGCTTGGGAGAGAAGCAGATAAATCATCAAGTGAATTAACAATCGGTGGGAGTAATCCAGATGGATACCATGCTGATACACTTACCTTTACACATCTAGTAGATAAAAATGGCGGTGCATGGGAGATCCCTATTGATAACTGCGTTGTCGATGGCAAAGAATTAAATCTTGAAGGTCACACTGGAATTATTGATATTGGGACCACACGAATAATTTTGCCGCCTGATGATGCTGATGAATTTTATAGTAAAATTGACAATGCTGTAGACAATGGAGATGGGTCCTACACACTACCTTGTGGGGATACATATGAAGTTAGTCTGGTATTCAGCGGTAAGACTTGGAGTATAGATCCTAGAGATTTTATAGTTGAAATAAATGAAGATGATTGTATTGGAGTTGTTGTTTACGCCGATACTGGTAATTACACTATTTTTTTTTTAATGTATTTTTAATCAAAAATGTTTAAAAGGTAATCGTTTTATCAAAATCCTTCAGGATCGTTCACAGAATGGCATATTGGCAGTGCATTCTTAAGGAACGTATACACCGTTTTTGATCAAGGCAATCGTCAAGTTGGATTTGCCCAATTAGCTTAAAATAATTAATATAAACCATTATCACAGATTGAAATGGGTTTAGCATTCGTTAATATGATATATGAAATAAATAGAAAGTTTGTAATGTAAATTTAACTAAAACTTTTGACACTGACAGTTAATTTTATATATAAATAATTTAATTTTTAGAGTTTGATATATGTTATCTGTCCTGATTAACTTGAAAATGAATTTTTTTATGAATAAAATCCTATTTATTATAAAAACAATTAATTGTACAATTTTAATAATATGATTTGTCACATAGGTATCTGTTTTGAATTATTATATTATTAGTTACGGTTGTGCGACTACACCCAAAATAGCACAAATGTGATTTTAAACAGGAATAGTTTTTTGCAGCGGTGGAGCATTCAAGAATTTTTATTATACCTTTTTTAACACTGGATAAGTCTCTTTATCCCACTTTATTTGTTAACAGAATTTGGTATAACACTGTAGGACAGATATTATGGAAACATATTGAATTCTACTATTTAGGAAAATTTTTACGTATTTGCAAAGCCTTGAAACCATTTCATGGGGTAAATGTAAGACATATCTTCTTTCCATTCGACGAATTAACAGATGTAGACATAGATGGATTATATGCTCATGCCTAAAATAGTATACGTATTTAGATTTCAGTGCTATATCAGTGATACTGCATTTATTAATATATATTGTAATCATATTCAAATCTATTATATTAAGGCTAGAACTCTTTGAACGTGACCATATTAACGATAGAGCTATGAAAGAAATAGAGAAATCATGCCATAGATTAGAACATCTCAACCTTGCATTATCCGGCCTAATCAGTGAAAATACTATATGCATAATTGCACGTTCATGTCGAAAACTTAGTTATCTAGATCTAATGCAGTGTAGTATTACCGATACTGCTGTCAAACAACTTTGATATATATGGCTGTGGTAGTGTTACCGATTCTCTAATATTCGTGCAATTGCGCGCTCATGTCCTAAAATCAGAGACACCTATAGGTAATTCAGCAATCAGAGAAATTGCTCGTTCATGCCATAATTTAAAAATCAGGCGATGATCTAGAAATTTCCCGAGATAATAAGTTTGCAGAAAATCTGTCTTCTTCAAATTTATTGTTGGTATTAAAGCTTTCCTTGGAGAATCTATTTTTTGAAAAATTTTCCACTTTAAAAAAATTTATTTTTAAAATTTCTTTCGTCGAAAAATTATTAATTGATAGAATAGACTCCTCATTTGAACTAATTTCATTTGAAGATATTCACATCATTTTATTAATGAATATTATTTTAAACCGATTTTATTTATTTTATTTATTTATTTATTCTCAGTTCGTATTATACTCTACTACTTTACTAAATCATAACTACTACTATTCGTATTATTCATTTTAATGACATTAATTGACTTGGCTACTAAGCTAATTATATATAAAATGGAGTTTAAAAAATCTTGTTGTCTGCAAATGTCCTTTATACTACTAAACTTAATCATTTTATGATAAAATTAATCAAAAGTCTCCGCAAGTTTTATTTAACAAGCTGTATGTATACATTCGCTAAAATTATGAATTTATGCTATTAGAATTATGCTATAACGATAAAATTTGTAAAAATTTGTAAAAATTTTTAGTAAATAAGTTTAATATAAATTTTAATGCTTTTTATGATACAAAAAGATTTTTACGAGTTTTTGTCTGCTCCAAATACTGAGTCCAGATACTGAGTGCGACCTGTTTCAGTTACTGATCTTACTGATCTATATCGATAATGCATCTAATCTCATTTTTCTCTACTATTTAACATACTTCATTCAAGCAACTAACTAAATATATTAATACAAGACTAATAACATTTTTTTCATTAAAAAAGGCTTGCTCAAATAAGAAGATAAAGTCAACACGATTGTACAAATTATCAAAACAAGAGATATAAAGTGAACATTATGTTGATCTTCGCTACCTTTTATGTATACTATTCCTTCAATCCTCATAACATTAATGTATTATTTGAATAAAAAAAATGTCATCTTACTGGTGATTGTATCCCTATACATTTTACATACGGCTGAAGATGTTTCATAAAACATAAAAAGTACTATTTATTTTATAATTAGATTTTTGTTAAAATTTTCTTTAAACCATAACCAATTTCAGTGGTGTTAAAATTGTTGTTTCATTTTTTAGGGAAAAAAAAATATAACTTATGTAATAAAGTACAAATAATTAATAGAGCTACTTCTTAGTATAAAGAATTTATTATGCTTGATAAAACGTGGTGTGTTTCAAGAAAAAACATACAGCGATAGAACATAATACTTTAATATGTTAACTTGCGTAATTTGTCACAATGAAGGTAACTTTAAAATAGGAATGTGACTCTTACAAGTAGACCGGGTCAAGCCGGTAATCTATACTAAAAATAAGCTGCTGAAATTCAATATTTATATACATTCATATAACGATAGTATTTAATATTTATCTGAAAGCATTTATTCTCGAAAAGGAGAAATAATCCAATGATATTTTCCCTTGATCAGCGTTCACAGTAAAATATATCATGCCACCTAGCTTTATATCTGTTGAGCCGAATTTACTAAATTGAATATTCTCCATAATTACAAGTTAGATTACGTATAAATAAATTATCGCTATTTTCGCTTTTCTGTGAAATGACCGATCTTATTATATCTGATTTTGGAGAGTTTGATAAGTTCAATGGTTTCGAATTATTTGAAGGATGATCGATATACACCTTTAATAGTATTTTCGCGAAATAACGAGCATGGGCGTTATTTAGAAAATTGCGTCCTCATAAAATAGTATGCGAGGCTTCAAAATAACGCCCATGCGCATCACTAAATAACGCGCATCCCATATATAGTATCTATGATATAGGTACCGGCTTTCTCTTGGCACAGCTATTTATATACTCAAAATAACGCGCAGGGAGCATTATTCCGCGAAAATACGGTACATCTTTTTATTGGAGGTTTGAGTTTGGCATTTTTAAAAAATGTTTATGAAACAATTACCGGTATTATTATAAACATATCCAGAAATTCTCGTATTTCACTTATTAAAGGACTTTTAGATGTATCTGCAATCCATAATTTAGTGATATATCATCTGAAAAATCCGGACGAAGATCTTTGAAAATGTCTTACTGAGATTGGTACAGCATCATGTTTTTTTTTTTTATTATATAATGGTCCATCCAACCACATAATTACACCAAACGAGTAAATATCAGTCAGATGCTTTTGTATATGGTTCTCCATTTAATACTTCCGGAGCTATGTACGATGAAATATCAGAAACGAATTCAGATTTTAAATTAGCTGGTTTTAAAAATCCTAAATATGCAATATATACAGAATGTAAATTATCTTGCAAAATATTACCACTATGTAAATCTAGATGAATAAGATTTTTTAGTACGAATTGCCTCAAGGTCAGATGCAATATAATTTAACAAATTTAACATATTCATACTCTAGTCGTGAAACATTATAAAGATTTTTACCAAAGATCCCATTTGAGCAAATTTTAAAACAAGTATATAATTTCCAAAAACATTTCTTTGATATTCCATAACATTTTAAAATGAGGGATTAATATGACTAATGTCACAAAGTGCCTTTAACTTGATATAGAGAAAATAACAATTTCTATAGGCATTTAAAGGCATAAGAATTATCATAACTACTCTTCTCTAAACTCATCAAACCAATGTTGAGACTTGTTATGTGCTTTTAATGCAATGGATCTCTTTATATTTGGTTTTGATCAAACCATTCAGCATAAAATACTGTTGCAGATCTACTTTGTTCTATCTTTTCAACATTTACAAACTCCTTATAAAAAATCCATCGCAATTTATTTCATGCAATATTTCTTTCAAATTGGCATCAAGATAATCGTCATGTATCTGTTCGTTTGTTACTAAAATTTTCAATAAATATTTAATAATTTAGAAACTTCAAAATATGTATCTATTTCGTTAATTTTTGATTATTTAATAAGTATACCATACTGGGCAAATTACTATATTTGACAATTTTCACAGTATTTGTATTATCTGGCAATTTATAATTATGATTCATAGGGAATTATCAGCTGTTTGCTCTGTTAGTTCAGTTTCTGAACATGTTAATTACTCGAGTTGCTGCTTATCATAGTTTGATATAGAGAAGATATCCCATTCTGAGTCAGATAAGTTAGGAAAAGGTTGAGGAATGGTGTATAATTGATGTTTCAAAGAGGAAAGCTTGTGGGTAGGAATCGTAGGATTGTATTGGGAAAAGATTGGTTGCTTCTAGATTATGTCTATTGATGTAATCTTTAAAATCTTCAAGAGTGTTAGGCATCTGATTTTGCTTTGCAAATTTCTATCTTTGGGTATGTCAATCCATTCTTCGGGATTTTGTAGAAGTAATAGTGTTGGCGCAACAGCCTTACTGTTTCGATTAATCTTTTGGACATGTTTATTGTTGTTGTTAGATTAACTTTGGTGACTAGTTCTGGTTTTAGTGGTAGGGGTTTATCCATATGATTTACTGTTATGTATTTAATTGGGAAAGGAATAGGTATAGTGCATTTGTGTTTAATTTCATTGATGAATTGTTTTGCTAAAGTAGTGTCATTTATTGGAAATTGGTATTTTTTTTTCTCTGTTTGTAATGCTAATAGTTCTGAGGGGAGTTCATTTTTTACTTTAATGTAGTCATTTGGTATTTGTTTGAAGTAATAGTAGCCTTGTAAGATTTCTATATGCCATTTGAAGTCATTTGTATCTTGTGGTTGGAAGGGGAATAGGGCTCTTATTCCATGGTCAAATTCCTGGAGTGTTAATGATAGAGATAGGTTTTTTTTTGGAGTTTGAAGAACTGTGGAGGAATTTGCTCAAAGGTGAGTATAGTTTAAGTTCCTTCTGTATTTACTTCTTGGGATCTCTGAGTTATTAGAAAGTGGTATTTTATTTTTGGGTGCATATCTTCTATACTTTCTGGCAAGGGGATCCTGTTGTGGGTGAAGTATGCGTCAGGGAAATGCTAGGTGAGATTTTTAGAACACGTGATGGTCTGCAGCAAATTATCCAATGGATAATGTACAGTAGTTCCAAATATAGACGAAATGCAGAATGTTTGTTTAAGTTACTTTCCCCCAAATCAGCATCGATGGTTACACTATCCAAATTGGGTGGGTACATCGATGCGAGCACTCCTGACCCTGCAGTGTGACATATCGATATTGATGCACTTAATTGTGCGAGTGAAACAAATCCAAAGAGAAATTAGCCAATCGGAGAACGTTATCCCGAATGAAATTTTACATAAAGACATAATATAGAAACCGACCATTTATTTCTATAGCCCCTATCTTAATGTCCTTAACCTAAATTATTATTTTGTAAATAAGTGTCCCGTTGATGATATTTATCTACTGCTTTAACGAGTAATAATCAACATTATAAACTTTTAAGTACAAGGCTAAGAAAGCTGAGAACATTATAAAGAATATGGAGGAAGCCGGAAATCTTAGAGTGCGCATAATAGAAAATTTTTATTTTTGCACGAAAATAGAACTTTCATTTTGTGCTGACAAACTTTATTTTGTCATATGTTTAGGCTATGGGACAGGATGATAATAGGTTAAAGAAAGCTGTAGAAGCTAGTGAAAAATATAGACAAAAACTTGAAAGTGCTGAAGCACGTGTAAAAAAACTCGTAGATCAACTCGATGTGCATATGACAGTAAATTCTTATACACGACGAAAAGATATTACTCTAATTTAATGCTAACAAATTTTCATTATTATTTTTGTTAATTGTGATTTTTAGATTACAGAACGAGACAATAGTCATCTTAAAGAAGAAAGAGATGATCTTAAGAAAAAGCTTGAAGTATGTATGATAGAAAGTTCTTATATACGTACGAAAAGATCGTCTCTTATTTTATGTTGACAAAACTCGTCTTATTATTCTTTTAATTGTGTGATTTTTAGGTTAGGAAACACGAAAGTGCCAAAGATGCAGACAGGCTAAAGAAGGATCAGGAAAATGATAATCTTGGCAATCTTGCTGACAGGCTAAAGAAAACTGAGGCGATTAATGAAAAATATAGAAAGAAACTTGAGGAAACTGCAGATATTAGAAGAACGCTCAAGGTGTCTATGAAATAAATTCTTATTTGTGTAGAAGGATATGGTTCTCGTATTATTTTGATAAATTTCATTATTAATTTGCTAATTGTAATTTTTAGGCTATGGAACAGGAAAATCGCCAGCTTGTCGAACGCAATCAAATGGTAGAGGATGAATATCGCAAGGATAAATCTATAATGGAAAATTACAAGAAGCAAGTCGATGCTCTTCAGATGGGAAAAGCAGAACTGATCACTCAAAATCAAAAACTTGAATTTGAGAATAAATATATGCGATCAAAGAACGAAGCTTATGAATTAGCACACGCTCGTGACATGGAAACCATACATTTATTGGAAGACCGTGTAAGAGAAATGGAATTGGGTGATGGTACGTTTGTAAGATAAGAATTTAATATACAATATACTTTTATTAAACATAGTGTTCTTTGTTCATGTGAACTCCCACTATTAAATTATGATGAAACAGACAATATATTTATTGGTGAGGAAATTTTGGATGCATCGAAAGGAACAGTGACTAGTCTGAGGATGAAAGTACTTGAACTTGAACGGGAATTAACAAGGTTGCGTGAAAGTAAACCAGCAGATGGAAATACAGATGCGGATGTGATAGTATTGCAATGTATGCTGGAGGATGCAAACCGTACCAAGAACAAACTTCAAAAGGTATACCGATTATTTTCAGTTAGTCATTTGATGATCAAAATTTATTAACCTTAAATTTGTTGAACTGTAAAAACTTTAAAGGATTACGATAGAGCCCAGAAAAAAATAATATCATTAGAAAGTGAACTACGGATAATGATGGGCAAATCCTGATTTTTTTAAAAATCCCGCGCGGGATGCGGGATCCGCGCGGGATTCGCGGGATTCGCGGGATCGAGTAGAGTTTCTGAAATTTTCACGATTAAATAAATATATATATATATATCATCACTAGGAGTGTAATTTCTCGTTAAAATAATAATCGTTTCTTATAAATCTTACTGCATTTATTACAAATAAAATGTTTGTCTACTTTTAAATATTTGAAACTTATAATTATTAAATTTATCAATTGTCGTAATTTTATCAATTTGTTTTTAAAATATAATTATATATTTAAAAATTATAATGATAACAAAGCGATCAAATCAAATAGGTATAAAAATTTATAATTAATCCGGTGCATAACCAGGTACAAATGTGCTAAAATTGGGATTTATAAGTAACAATGTTGTATACATACAAACATTACATTAATAAACGACTCATAAGAAATTTGTAATTGGGCTTATAATTTCTGACCAAATAGTCACTTTTATACTCATTAATCATCTAATATCACATAAATGATTGGCTCGAATTTTACCAGTACGATCACATGAATGTGTAACATGAAATGTGAGAGGGATGGTTTATGCTCGTCAAAGTTGATGTCCACTATGCTGATTTTTGAAGAATCCTTTTTTAGTGTGGGTGATGGTTTTCATTTTTCCAATTCAGGCAGGGGTTATGGTGATTCTGACGACACGGGATGACAACACGTGCATGTGTAATGTATACTGAACGAGTGGGAAATATCTTGTCAAAAATGACATTAAATGTTGTAATTGACTAATAGTATAGGATACTTTTTTTGAAATTATGCCGGTTTAAACTATTCCTAATAAGCGGGTTACATAATTGATGTTCGATGTTTTCGATTATCAGTTATCGATACCAATAAAATGTTTTTGGTACTTTGCCGTTTTTTGATTTGCTATATCCAAAATCAGACCGTGTGAAAATTTTAAAATATGATCAGAATGATATTAATTAAATCTGTAATTATTGCATGTTAATGTCATAATAGTTTCATCATAATTAGTAATTAATCTATTACTACGAATTAATAATAATCAGTTGTCATTTATTTATATATATATTTTTTTATTAAAAAATCGACTTTCGTTTGTTACGCATACTTTGTATTTTGAGATTTAAAAAATCAACTTCCGTTCGTCATTCACACTTTGTATCTTTTGAAATTAGATTGAGGCATGGACAACGTTAATAACATGTGTTAGTGAGTTACATATCAGTAAATCATGATATCATAGAAGCTATAATAATTTCAACATTAACTAAATCAACCCTAACCACATATTGTGATTATTAGAATAACGAGCAAGTTTTGTATGAATTCTTGATAGAAACCACAATAATTACGTTGTAAACTCAACCTTAAAATGTATTACATACTGAGTAAGTTTGTAACAGGATTTTTATAGTAATTCACTATAGAAATTGTGATAATTCTAATACATACTAATTCACCTTTTCATCATTACATGATGCTGTTGTAAGAGTGGTGAGCATTGGGTATATGGCTAAAAGCCACTAACAACACCTTTATCTAATCAAACCAATGCCTTTTAACTGTGTAAGACTCTTGAACCTTTAATTGGTAGGCAAAAAGAACATAGTTGATTTGGTCTGAGTCTCAAGGTCCTTTTAGGGTCTTGATGCAGTGTGGTCGAATAAAGATAAGTATTTCTTGTGAATAGTTCTTCTGTTAGTAGTTCAAATGTCATTCCATTTATATAATTTTTCTTCTTTATTCTAGTCGCAAAGGAAGAAAGGTTCTAATGTAATACCAATGATCATCATGTGATCAAGGGCGAAATTAGATGATGTAGGTGATTAATCTAACAATAGAACAGATTAATTGTTCGATAAATCAGATAATTAAAGGTTTAATCGATTTATAATTTTATAAAAGGTAATTAATTTGATCTTTATTTTTTAACTGGTTTATACCAAATGGAATTCAGGACACAGGTTATGAAGTCAAACTAGCAACATTACTTTACTTAAAATAATGAATACTTTACAGGTAAAAGGCAAATTCAATAAATGATTTATTACAAGAATTTTAGATTAAAGGGAAACTTTCTTAGAGCTAACACTTCTACTTTTATTTCAATACAAATTAATTCAACCTTAACCACATACTGTAATAGTGAGAAAATTCTGTAAGAGAAACTTATACTATTGGTTTTCATATCACCAAGTAACCTTTAGTGACCCAGCGACCCGGATTTTAATTTTTTTAAAAAAATTTTTTAACAAAAAAAATTTTATTTAAAAATTTTATTGTCTTACAACCGGATACCCAGTAAAAAATTTTATATATTAAAAATTTTAAACTTTATTCTTTATACTATTATATAGACAAACTTCGTTTCCTTTGAATTTTTCACTTCAGAAGCCAGTTATTTAAGTTTGGCATTTCATAGCATAGTTCCAAACTGGTCTGGCTTACAGTGAAGTATTCTTTTGAGAAAATTTAAAGATCAAGGAACTAGGAGTCTTGACTGATATTTGTATATTATTAGGGGTTTTAAGTTATGACCCCTGATTTACACTTTCACAATATGCGTTTTAGTACTGTAGTTTTAAAGTTTTATATTTGTTATCATTATTTATATATAATTAATTGATAATCTTTACTATATATACCTAATAAAAATTAAAAATTCGCTCTGTTCATATGATTATAAATGGAGAATTTCTATTGGCTAATATATTAAAAAAATTAAATTTCAAAACACCGCCTCACTGACCCAGCCGGGATATGAAAACCAATAGTATAAGTTTGTGTGACCTAAATTCATGATAATTTCATTGCAACCCTTAACTATATAGTAAATATTAAGTAAGTTTGTAACAGAATTTTTTAGAATTTTTTATATTTTTGTAACATTTGTTTTGTCTTTATAAGACAAATTGAATAATACCAAAATAATGTAATTCTGATAATAGTTCATAAGTTAATTAATTTTTAGGAAGAATTTTTTAAGACTTTTTTATGATAATTTGATAATTGTAATGCAAACCAACTTAAAATAAATTACCTGATGTGATTGCTAAAATAGTGAGTAAGTTTTTTAACAATAATTTATAAAAGAATTTTTAATAATGTGAATGCAGACTAACTCAACCTTAATCATATTAGTGTTTTGAACGTAACTCAAATTTGCAGAGCAAAACTAGTTCAGAGGTTTCGGACTTATAGAGCGAAACCAAAATTCTTTGGTGCAAAACATTTTAAATTTGAAAATTAGTTTTATCTAAACCACTAAATCATAGAGAAACCATAATAAACTAACTTGTCCCATATGTGAATATTACAATAGTAAGTTTTATCTCAGTTTTTTTTACAATAACTCCAATAACTCAATATAAATTGGAATGATTTCAATTTTTAATTTAGAATGAATTACATAGAAGTTCCAATAATTCAAATACAAATTAATTTAACCTTAACCAAAATAGAGTATCATAGAAAGAGTAAGTTCTATAACAGAATTTTTCATAATAGTAATCACAATAATTTGAATATGAACCCCATACTGAAATATCAAGTAATATTTGTAGTAAAATTTTTTGTAATAACCTGTAATTGCGATGATTTCACAAAAAGCTAAACTAATTCAATCTTAACAACTCAAATATCAAAGAAATTCATAATAATGATATCTTGGGTCATTGGGCATTAGTGGATTGCTCCTTGATAGTAGTAATAGAAATACATGACTGATACTGATTGGCTGCAAAAGCAGCTAATCAATATCAGCCATATCTGTTATTATTGTTAAGGATCAATCTACTAATACAATTGACCCAAGATATTAAATAATTAAATTTCTTATATTTTTCTTTTAAAACATAATAGCACTATTAAAATATTTGTATAAATAAGAAAATTAAAGCAATTTACTTAATAAAATCTTTGTGGTAAATGAGAACTCCGAATAATCTATGTGAGGTCATAGTTGAAAATTAACTAATAGAGGGCCATTTTTTAAAAAAGGTTATATTTGAAAAGTAGGTATGATATTGAAGAAAAAGGTTATATTTGAAATCTGTTAAATGGCAAAATAGGAATATTTAAAAGAATGCTAATAGAGTAATTTTTATAAATGTTATATTTGAAATGTGCTAATGAAAATCAGAAAAATGCAAAAATCAGAAAAATGCAAAATTAAATAAAAATTAACCAAAATGGTTTTTTTTTTAGAGAACAGTTTGTTTTTATTATTATTTTTTTTTTAAGTTTTTTTACACAACTTGTGGTTTATATATTTATGATTATAGTATGGCGACTTAGGGAGTTGGTAAGTTGTCACCCCCAAGTGGCAGGTCTAGAGTTCAAATCCCACTGCCGACGCTTTTGAAAAATAGACATGTGTTCCGGTAACTGTGTTTTGTCGATCGGTTGGGTACACTACCTATAGTTCTTGGTTACCATCTTGAATGGGAGCTTTCAGGTGAAATTGTGTCTCATTATACAGACAAATCCAAGGAACCGGAGAAACAGAAACCCATTTGGCAAGTTCCGAGTGGAAAGGTAGCTAGACTTTCGACGGTACCGAGGAAAAGGAGCTTAGCAGTGACTGACCAGAAAACTGGACGGGCAAGAGCCCCTATGGCAAAGGGGCCCACCAATCTGGCCACCGGAGTCATACCAGAGGAAAAGGTAGAAGCATGAACCAAGGAAAGGGAGACCTTAGGCACCTAAAGCCTGGCAGACAGATCCTTCCAGGCCAATTGAATTGGTAGTCTGGGATAACTGGGGAAAAGGATCCAAAGAGTGACTGACCAGGTACTGGGGTCTAGTGAACTCTACAAGGGCAGTAGTAGGTAATGGTAGCGGTTGCAGGGTAACCCCCTAACTGCAAGTTGTTTGCCTCAGTGAATGCGTAAGTTACCGAAAGTGTAGGTGAATACCTGTGGGGGACAGGTATCACTCTACCAGGTTTACCACAGGGGCAAATGCCCTCCAATAGGTGTTTGGCTAAAGCCTCAGGGTACTTTTAATAGTGAATTACTCGAAAGGGTATATCGGAAGGAATATTGAACATGGGTAGAAGCCAGAGTGTTTAAATAGGCAATCCCCTAGTTGGGTTGCAGGTATGGCATCTAGTGTAGAACCTTTGAGCGGACTACTTAAATTAGACAACCAAAAGTTGTACGTGTGGCTAGTTGTACTCTCGTTATACAAATGTAATATGTGGCACAGTCATATTGACCGGGCCAACCAGCTTGGACCAATAAAGTGCTAGGGTACCTAAGTGGTCACCTTAATATTAAAAAACAATATATATATATATTTATGATCATTGGTAGCTTGTGGATAAAATGGGCTTAATAGATTTTGAACTTTGTTTTTTTTTTTTTTTTTAGAGAACAGTTTGTTTTTTTTTTAGTGAACATTCTGGTTTTTTTTGTTTTTTTTTTAGAGAATGGTTTGTTTTTTTTTAGGAAATATTCTGTTTTTTTTTTTTTTAGAAAATATTGTATTTCAAAAAAAGTTAAAGGTCAGTAAAATTTTATCTAATTGTAAAATATAGCTTATATATACCAAACCAAAAGTGCTAACCAAAAAAATTTTTACTATAATACTCAAATATAACCTTACATAGATTATTCGAGGTCCTGGTAAATGTAAGCTATTGTTCTAGTATGCTGAGGTTCATTTTGTTTGTGCTAAATTTACCAATGCAGATATTTTGATAAGTTAATTGAACAGAATACTCTTACAACATTGCTGATCGTACTGTCCTGCACAGCATCTATACTGTGCAGCTATCTTATAGTTAATCTAATCACTCATATTAAATAATCACTCAAATTGGTAATTTTTGATTCTTGGGATATTATTTTATACAGAAATTAATAGATTCCCACTTTATTAATAATGACAATTTAAAAAATTTATTTCAACATACAGTTTGGACATTAACTCTGAATATATATGTGAAATGAGAAACAAATTAAAAAGTTAATGCATGCTTACATCAAATACTAATTAGGAATTGGCCCACCTATGCTAAAGCAGACCAGATAATTTGTTAATGCAGGCCAGATGATATGCTAATACAGGCCAGATAATCTTATATTAAAAATCCCATATGAGAGTTTTTAATTCACATGAATTCTGCACGTTGTCCATCACTAACTACAGATACAACAAAATACTGATGCAGTATTGTTAATATTGCAAAGTATGTTGGAGGATGCAAACTGTGTCAAGAACAAACTTACTGATTATTTTTAGTTAGTCATTTGATGATCAAAATTTTTAACCTTAAATTTGTTGAACTGTAAAAACTTTAAAGGATTATGATAGAGTCCAGAAAGAAAAAATATCATTAGAAAGTGAACTAAGGTAAGCACTTATTTTTTCTAATATTTAGAAATAGTTTCGAAAGGGGATTAATAGAAACTAAATGAAAACTTATTGAGGCTCAGATAAAACTTAACCAGACAGAAGGAAACAATTCTAGTATGAGAAAATTGAATTCTAGGACTTAATAATAGTCCTTTTTGAGATAATTATATAATAATTTTGATTAGTTACAAAATGTAAGCAATGACACAGATTAGTTTAATAAACTAGTTATTTTCAGAATATAATGATCATTAGAACTCATATTATGTGATTATTGTTTAAATTTTTTTAGTCTAAAATAACACGGTATTGAAAATAATTCTTTTGATGCACATTTTTTAGAGTTAAGAGTTAGGGTTAAAGATTAGTTTTAGAGTAAAGTTTATATTAAACAAGTGCAAAAGGGTCTTAAAAGGTTAAATAGGACCCATATTTCAATCTAATCTGATTTCTATAATTTGCAACAATTATTACTATAATTTAATAATTGTAATAATACTCAAATGTTATAGTGAATCAAATAAAATTTAATCAATGTCACAGATCATAATAAATCAAATCACCTGATATTTTTTATATTTTGTAACTAGAGTATCTAGATTATGATCTGGTATAATATTTGCATAATTCATCATAGCACATAAAATATATAATTTCATATAATTTAAAGAAACCTGCATAATTTACCTTTCTCTTGTATAAAGGAATTTCTATTGGTTAATTGTCATTACACAGATTAAATTACAGAGTATATTATCAGGTCGGCCTATTATACTCTAACGCTGGCTGATTCCGAGTAGGATCATATAAATAATGCTAGCTAAACTAACATAGTATTTACACTTTAAAATTAATAGATTGAATATAGAGATTACTAATCAGTATGGTACAACTGATTAGGCCAGTATAGTATGGATGTGATTTTATCAAACTGTAATATCACTCCCTAAAAAGTCTGGTTCATAATTCCTAGTAGAGATTCTATAAGTCATGATAATTAAGCAAACTTTGTGGTAAGGTTTGATAAAATCATATTAAAATCATATACTGATCTGGTCAGTCGTACTATATTGATATTTATAACGCTTTCATAACACCTCAAATGTAGTAACAATTATTGATTATATGTACCGGTACTATTTATTGGGTGTACAATTTAAGTTGCAGATAATTTTAGTACAAAATTAGAACACAAAAAAATTTCTAGTAAAATTTTATGCTTTTAAATTAGATATAAAATTTTGCAATAAGGTTAAGAGTTCGAAAATATTATTTATATAATAAATTTATAACATATAAAAACAGTTTCATAAGTAGTTATAAAATTTGCTTTGCATTATAGAAAATCTTAAAATTTGATTGGTCAACTAATTTTTTTTTTAATATTAATCCTGGTGCCCATATAATTTGCATAATTTGGTATTTAGGCCACTCCAATTTAATTCTTTGTTTAACATAACAAGTTCAAAATTTTTAGGGGAGGACTTAAACAACAAATGATTAGATATAGTTCGGGTTCAGCCAGAATTGTAATAGGTCCAGTTCAGGTCCAGTTCAGGTCCAGTTCAGGATTGGACCAGACTCAGTCTCTAAATTTATACAAACTGGTCTAAGTTGAATATACTTATATTTATTTTTTTAGTGCTAACAAGTTTATTTAGTGCATAAAGTTAGAATTAATTAGTAAAATTTTATAAATCATAAAATTTTATAGAACTTTATTAATAAAATTTTATAAATTCTTATAATACACAAATACTTATTAATTAATTCTAACTTTATGCACTAAGTAAACATATTCAGCCCTAAAAATGCATCAAATCAGCAGAGTTATTTTTATTTTACTTAAAATGTGGAGAATAGATGTATAATTTTGGATTTTTGATTAAAAAGTCAAATTTAAGGGTAGAGTGAATGTAGACCATTTATCATATGATTTTAGTGGTACAATGAGATTTATATAGAAAATTAAAATGTGCTACAAATAAAACCTTTTACAATTGTTATTAATTTAGCCAAAAATTTTATAATATGTAGTACAAAATACTCTTTTTATTATAGTAAAATTTTAATAAATATAGTATTTGAAAAATTATATTTCTATATATAATAAAGTTTTCCTAAGTTGGCTAAAATTTTATGTAGTTATACAAAAATAATTAATTCTGATTGGTTAAATCTATGTAGTTTACAATTGTGATTGGTTGATCATCTGATTTATATAATTACAACGTGATTACTATTAAAAATGATCTATGTTCACCTTACGCTTAAGTATCTTTTCTCCAATTTCAAGTATAATAAAAACAATTCTGCTGATTTAATATATTTTTAGATTCTAAATAAGTTTATTTAGTGCATATAGTTAGAATTAATAGTAAAAATTTGTGAATTATAAAATTTTTATAGAATTTTATTAATAAAATTCTATAAAATCTTATGATTCACAAATTTTTACTGATTAATTCTAACTTAATGCACTAATAAACTTGTACAGCACCTAAAAATACATCAAATTAGCAGAGTTATTTTTATTTTATTTGAAATTTGGAGAATAGATGCATAATTTTGGATTTTTGATTAAAAAAAAATCAAATTTGAGCATCTTACTCAAAATTTTAAGTAAAATAAAAGCAATACTGCCAATTTAATATATTTTTAGGCTCGGAACAAGTTTATTTTTTTTTTAGTATCAAAGTGGCCACTTTGTGGATTGGCTTTTATTCAAGATATATTGGACCTCGGCACCCTACATGGAGAGAAATCTAATATTCGTACATTGACAAGAGCACAACTAGCCACACCTGCAACTTTTGGTTGCCTATTTAAGTAGCTGCACGAAGGTTCTACCCTAGTTGGCATACCTGCAACCCACATATTGGCGTTGCCTATTTAACCCTTTGATCTTCTGCCTTCTGCCAGTCCATCTTGTATTACCGGAACATTGTTCCAAATACTAACTGCACTCTTAGGGCTACTTTATTCTTAGTAGAAAACTTGGTAGAGCATTTTCCTGTCCCACACGGGTATTACCTACACTTCAATAACGTACACATTCACTGAGGTGAACAACTTGCAGTCAGGGGTTATCTGCAACTGCTATCATTACCTACTTCTGCTCTTGTAAAGTTAACATGACCCCAGTACCGCCTGTTTTCTTTTAGTTTCTTTTACCTAAAACTTTCTTTCCCATAGTTGCTTTTCTACTTCCAATCTGAGGACCCAGAAGGTTTGGTCTGCCCTGGCAAACCCAGGGACTCTCAACTCCTAGTACATGATTTCACAACACATGTCCTTTTCCTCTGGTACGACTCTAGCAGTCTGGTTAGTAGGGTTCACTACTTGTCTGCTATAAACCTTTTTTGTCGTAAGTCCGCTTCAGGTCAGTCTAAACCAGTTAGTTCCTATCTGATTCCTGTTTGGGTACCGTCGAAAGTCAGCTACCTCTTTATTCAGATTTTGCCAAGTATGGTTTCCTTTTGTCCTACGGTTCTGTGCATAACACAGCGCCTGCGCTCCCTAGGATTTATGCACCCTAGTTTTGTGCATAATATAGCCTCAAAGCTCCCAATACAAGTTGGTATAACCCAAAAAACAGATTTGTATATCTGAGCTCAGAGTCCAAGTTACCATAACACAAATAAATTTTTCAAAATCGTCTCTAGTGGGATTTGAACTCTGTACCTTTGTTACAACTACTTGGAGGGTAACAACAATCTGAACAAGTTTACCTAATGCAATAAGTTAGAATTAATTAGTAAAATATTGTGAATCATAAGATTTTATAGAATTTTATTAATAAAATTCTATATAATCTTATTATTCATAAAATTTTACTAATTAATTCTAACTTATTTCACTAGGTAAACGTATTGCTTTTATTTTACTTAAAATTTGGAGAAAAGATGCTTAAATTTGACTTTTTTGATCAAAAATCCAAAATTATGCATTTATTCTTCAAATTTCAAGTAAAATAAAAATAACCCTGCTAATTTGATATATTTTTAGGTGCTGAATATGTTTATTTAGTACATAAAGTTAGAATTAATTAATAAAAATTTGTTTATTATAAGATTTTATAAAATATTATTAATAAAATTCTATAAAATCTTATGATTCACAAACTTTTACAGATTAATTCTAACTTAATGCACTAAGTAAACTTGTACAGCACCTAAAAATATATCAAATCAGCAGGGTTATTTTTATTTTACTTGAAATTTGGAGAATAGATGCATAATTTTTGTTTTTTGATTAGAAAGTCAAATTTAAGCATCTTTTCTCCAAATTTCAAGTAAAATAAAAACAATTCTGCTAATTTAATATACTTTTAGTTTCTGAACAAAGTTATCTAGTACAATAAGTTAGAATTAATTAGTAAAATATTGTAAATAATAAGATTTTATAGAATTTTATTAATAAATTCTATATAATCTTATTATTCATAAAATTTTACTAATTAATTCTAACTTAATTCACTAGATAAACTTGTTCAGAGCCTAAAAATACATTAAATTAGCAGTATTGTTTTTATTTTATTTGAAATTTGGAGAAAAGATACTTAAATTTGACTTTTTTAATCAAAAATCCAAAATTATGCATCTATTATCCAAATTTCAAGTAAAATAAAACCAACCCTGCTGATTTGATATATTTTTAGGGCTGAACATGTTTACTTAGTGCATAAAGTTAGAATTAATTAATAAAAATTTGTGTATAATAAGATTTTATAAAATTTTATTAATAAAATTCTATAAAATCTTATGATTTATAAAATTTTACTAATTAATTCTAACTAACTTATATAATGTTTCTAGGTTTAGCATGACTGTATTATGCAGCTACTCTAATTTTGGTAATCTTTCTGTATAGGTTCATTTTAGTAATATGAAAAGTGAAATTTGAATCTAAAAGTTATATTTATATATATGTTGTTTAACTCCCTCCTATAATTTGCTCAATTGAGAGAGGGGTTATATTAAACATAGATTTAAATTGGAGCAGCCTTACCAGAACATAATCCTGGACACCCTATTCATAACGAATCAAATCACTTGATATTTGTTTATATTTCGTAACCAATCAAAATTATCATGTGATTATTTTAAGGGTAACAATTTATGATTATCACTGAGTTAACTCTTCTTCAGGAACATGAAAAATTATAGTTTTGATTTGTAAAAAAATTATTTCGATATAGTAAAAAAATTCTTTTTATAGCAATATAAAATTTTACTCTTATTTTATCTATACAGCCTATTCTCTGCAAGTGCTCCTTTTTTTTCACAATAAATATATTGCATTTAGAGTAATTATTATCATAAGTTGTAATTAGATCTCTCTATAAGTGCACATTTATCAGATAGAAAGCACACTCTTTATAACTCTGCAACCTTCTAACTAACTCACCATATTTCATATTTCTTGATATCTTCCAAACTTTTACGAACCTTTCTAACATTTTAATTATATTATCTAGTACAAATTAAATATACATTGCTCTTAATTTTGCCCAAAAATTCATTGTTGTCAAAAATTCTATTTTATACCATGTACTAAAAATTCTGTTTTATACATATCTATATATATATAAATTTTTCTGAGTCCCTGCTCTTCTTCAAGTGCCCCATTATTTATTTATAATTAAAAAATATAGCCATGTCAAAATTTATCCGAAAACAATTTTTATTTTTGAGCAGTATTAGCCCTTTCTATTGCAAAGGTCCCATATACCAAAACTTAGGTGAACTTTGAAAAATTCTAAAAATTTCACAAAGTTATGGACACAGGCACTATTTGGATGAGTCAAATGTCCAATCCCAAATAAAATTTTTATTGGAAATAGTCCAAATGCAAACACTGGCAGTTTCACAGGATTGCAATTACTATTTTCTTATCCATTTATTAAGAGCTAGGTAATTCTCCAGTATACAATGGTGCAGGACATCTAAAGATGTAAGTCATGTGACTTGTCCCATTTTCAAAAATTTATAATCAAATTTGATATTTTTTGAAATCCTGCATTTTGATTGTTTTAAAAATTAATTTTTAAAATTAATTTTTAAAAAAAATTTTAATTTTTTTTGCATATGTGATACACCGCACCCTATAAGATCTGGTATAACGTGAAACTGAAACAATAAATTAATTTGTTAGTTTAGGGTTAGAGTGAGGGATGGGTTAGAGTAGCTATTAGAGTAGGGTGATTTAGCAAAGAATCTAACCCAAAATTTTGAAAGGAATTTTTTTTGTTAGTGCATGAGAGGTGATTTCATATGAAAATTTTGTGCTATAGCCGATTTTTGAAAAAAAATCGTAATCGCTTCGATTTCTCATTACACCTGATTCTGTATTCTAATTGGTTAATCAAGGGGTGGCAGTACATCGCCATGGCGGCAAATTATAAAACACTTTTTAAAATTAATTTTTAAAATTAATTTTAAAATATTTTAAAATTAACCAATAGCAGTGAGTCAAAACATGTGACTTGTCCCATTTTGAAGTAATTTTTTCTTTATCATATAACTAGTTCGATGGGTAGTGCTTTGCGCTACCCATCTAATTTGTTTTTATTTTTAAATTGTGTATAGAATTCTGCGACAGAACCTATTTCCAATACAGTACATATAAAGTACGCCACTGTAGGGAGTTGTAAAAATCAAAAAAAATATAGTACATACTGTGGAGATCGAGCTAGTATCGAAGTTATCGCATTTCTAAATTTTAAGTGAAAAAAAATTAAAAAAAATGTGAATATTTGATCCAAGTTTTCAAAGTTCATATAATGTAAAACGAAATATCAACTTTGCATGGCTTAATTATGATGTGAATACTACTCCATTAATTTATAGTAAATTTTTTAAAAAAAAAAATCTGACTGACTGACCTAAGTTTTCAGATCCCATGTCATGCAAAATGAAAAATCAACTTTGTGTGTCCCAATATTAGATGTGTACATCATTTCATTAATTTCTGTAAAAAAAAAAAAGTCTGATCGACTGACCGAAGTTTTTTAGATCTCATATAATGTAAAACGAAAAGTTAACTTCGTATAGCCTAATATCAATTTACAGTAAATTAAAAAAAAGAATCTGATTGACTGAAGTTTTCAGATTCCATATAATGCAAAACGAAAAATCAACTTTGTGTGATAATATTAGTTTTTGTAAATAAATAAAAAAAAACAGATCGACTTATCTAAGTTTTCAGATCCCATTCAATGCAAAATGAAAAATTTACTTCGTGTGGCCTAATATAATGTAAATGTAATTCTATCTACAGTAAATTAAAAAGAAAATAAAAATAAACCGACTAACAAAGTTTTCAGATCCTATGCAACGCAAAATGAAAAATCAACTTCATGATGCCTAATATTGGATTACATAAATTAAATTAAAAAAAAATGAATTCTGACCAACTAACTAAATCTGCAGATCCCATGTAATGCAAAATCAACTTTATGTAACCTAATATTAGATGTGAACATTATTCTGTTAATTTACAGTATAGTAAATTAAAAAAATTGACCAATTGACTGAAGTTATTAGATCCTATAAATGCAAAGTGAAAAATCAACTTTGCGTGGTCTAATATTAGTTGTTAATATTAATTATACTATTAATTGGCAATCAATTAAAAAAAAAATCTGGATTGACCGAAGTTTTTAAATCCCATGCAATGCAAAATGAAAAATCAATTTGTGTAGTCCAAATGCTCGAACCGAAGTTTTCAGATCCATGTAATAAAAACAAAAAATCAACTTTATGTGGCCTAATATTAGATGTGAACATTAGTTTACAGTAAATTAAAAATAAAAAAAGTAATCTGACTGACTGACCGAAGTTTTCAAATCCTATGCAATGTAAAATAAAAAATCAACTTCGTGTAGCCTAATATTAGATGTGAACATTATTCTATTAATTTTATGGGCCGGTGCAAAAAGATTTGTACCTCAAAAAATTTCATAATTTTGACACTAAGGAAAAATTTTTTTCTTGATTAATTATTAAAAATTTTTTAGTATCAAATAAAATAGGTTTTAATCTAACTTATTATAATATTTTTATTGTTTTAACATTGTTTTATTTTAAAAAAAAAGATATTTTAAATAATTTCGCAACCAATATGCAGTTCTATAAGCTGATACTTCGCAAGTGCATTAATGTGCATATGATAAAGATATGGTTAAAATTTGAGCAAAATTGGATCACTAGTTGTGAAGAAATTAAGCTTTAAAGTGAGGTAATTTGATTTTTTTTACTATATACGTGTATATATAAATTACTATAGTAAATTATATAGTAAAAAAAAAAAAAGTTACTATTAATAAATTTTTTTATTTTATCAACAAAATAATCAAAAAAATTTATTTTCATCAATCCGGTAACCTAATAAATATATTAAATTAAAAAAATTAAAAATTAATTTGTACAAAAAATATTTTAATCAAAGCTGTTTGAGGTACAAATCTTTTGGCACTGGCCCATACAATAAATTAAAAAAAAAAAAAATCAAAAAAATCTGACTGACTGACCAAAGTTTTAGATCCCATGTAATACAAAATGAAGAATCAATCAATTTTGTGTAGTCTAATATTAGATGTGAACATTATTCTAAAAAAAAATCTGACTAACTGACCAAAGTTCTCAAATCCTATATAATGCAAAATGAAAAATCAACTTCGTGTGCCTAATATTAGATGTGACATTATTCTATTAATTTTACAAAAATTAAAAAAAATCTGACTGACCCAAGTTTTCAGATTCCATATAATGCAAAATATTAGATGTGAACATTATTCTCTAATTTATAGTATAGTAAATTAAAAAAAATTGACCAATTAACTGAAGTTTTTAGATCCCATGTAATGTAAAATAAAAATCAACTTCGTGTGGCCTAATATTAGATGTGAACATTAACTATTTATAATTTATAATAAATTAAAAAAAAAAATCTGATTGACTGACTAAAGTTATCAGATCCTATACAATGCAAAATGAAAATCAATTTCGTGTAGTCTAAAATTAGATGTAAACATTATTTTATTAATTTGCAGTAAATTAAAAAAAAAAAATATCTGCTCGACTTACCAAGTATTCAGATTTGACCGACTGATCGAAGTTTTCAGATCCAATGTAATGTAAAACAAAAAATCAACTTTGTGTGGCCTAATATTAGATGTGGAAATTATTCTATTAATTTACAGTAAATTAAAAAAAAAATCTGACCGACTGACCAAGTTTTTAGATCTCGTATAATGCAAAATGAAAAATCAACTTCGTGCTGTCTAATATTAGTTTACAGTAAATTAAAAAAAAATCTGAACGACTAACCGAAGCTTTCAAATCTCATGTAATGCAAAATGAAAAATCAACTTCGTGTGGCCTAATATTAGATGTGAACATTATTCTATTAATTTACAGCAAATTAAAAAAAAAACCCCCCGACCGACTGACCGAAGTTTTCAGATCCAATATAACGAAAAATTAACTTTGTATAGCCTAATATTAGATGAGAACATTATTCTATTTACAGTAATTTAAAATTATTAAAAAATAAAAAAAACAAAAAAAAAAATAAATCTGACCGACTGATCAGATTTCATGCAATGCAAAACGAAAAATTAATTTCGTGTGGCCTAATATTAGATGTGAACTTGTCTATAAAATCACCTTTGAGGCTTTAACAAAAAAAATTACTCATAAAATTTTGGTATAAACTATACTCTCTTGCCCCATCCCAGTTTGTACTCTAACTCTAAAATTAATCAAATTATAATTTTTTTCAAAAAAAACTTTTTATTAATTTTTGTTAATTATTGGTAATGATCATCACTGGCAATAAATAGTAATTTTCTTGAAAAAAATAATAAAGTTATTATAGTAATTAATAAATATTAATAAAATTAATTACTTATTTAATATTAAATAAGGCATTTTTAACCTGTGCTACTGGTTAAACCTAACCAGATAGTTATAAATAACTATAAATGTTATATACTTTACTGAAACTTAAAAAAAGTATATATGTTTTTATAATAAAATAATAATATTTTGAAAATATAATAAATATGCTTTTATATAAAAAAATATTTTAATAATGTTTTTATAATATATTAATAATATAATAAAAATTTTAAAAATAAAATAAAAATTTAAATCTGTTTCAAAAATATTATAAAATTATTATAAAAACATTATTATTATATTTTAAAAATAGTTTAAAATAA
>QKWP01000113.1:245779-274214 GCA_003550325.1 Gigaspora rosea
GCATGCTGAACAACTTTGCTTAAGCGCCCAAAGTAGGTTATCTTGATAAAAAAAGGGGTTTTATATTTAAAACTCAAAAAATTTTACTTTAGTACATAGGTAACCCATTTTTCTTACAAGGTAACTTACTTTGGTCGCCTAAGTAAAGTTGTTCAGGGCATGATTTTACATATACTTATCATTTTAAAATCGAAAAATATTTGTTTTTGGTGACGTTACATTTTCGTTTTGTGCAAAATCGGCAAAATTTTAATCCAATTTTTGTACTACCTTTTTCTCCTCCCCTTGTTCTATATTTTCGAAAAATTAAATTTTAAGTTAATATGTAGACTTCAGAACATCATTCCTTCAAAGTTTATAGTAATTTTATATGTTTTTTTTTATAATTTTATATATAAAAAATTTACATGTAACTATAGTGACAAATCGGATGACTGCTATGATTATTATTATGATTTGTGTTCAGATTTACTAACCTTTACTATTCAATGAAAACAAACAATATCGCACAATATTAATTACAGTTTTAACTATTTTATTAGCTATACGCAACACAACACACCCATAACCACTTTATTATATTTGGCATAATTTGTGTTGATTCATTAATGCTCAGCAACACCTACAGAGTTTGCTTCACTCACTCTATAGTCACTTTGCTAAGGCTGTCACTTCTGCTTCGCTCCTTTTTCCTAAATACTTAATTTCAAACTAATCTTAATTTCTAACTCTAACCTTAACCCTAAACATTAATTATCTAACACTAAAAAACCCAACTACAATGTTGCGAAAGCCAAAAATCCAGAATGAAAAATATAACACGATGTAACCATAGCACAGTGAATCACAAAACAAAAACAAATACAATGTGAAGAAAATAGCGGATGATGAAAGTATTCTATGACCCAGAGAAACAAACAATAGCACCATTAAACTATAACACCAACAATCGACAACTACACTAGAAAGCGATATTAGTATACACTAGCACAAAAATAGTAAAGCTAATAAACATGAACACGACCCACCACTGAAATACTAGCAAGGAACAACATTGATACCAGTAATGACAACTATACTAAAAAACAATATTAGTATATAGCAACACCAAAATAAGCAAAATTAATAACTACAAACATGACCCACCATCGAAATTCTAGCAAACAATAACACCAGCACTAGTAGCGACAACCAAAAGCACCAACAACAGAGACACTGACAACAATGATCAAAGAGCACCAATAATGGCAACAATGATCAAAAAGTACTAAGTAATGGCAACACCAATGACACTAATGCTACAAAAATAAAGCCTAATTAGTACTGTAAACAAAAAAAATTATACTTATATATGGTGATTTGTATAACTAGTGAAATCACTATTGATTAAATTCAGAATTAACTGGTTATAGCTAACAATTTATTATAATAGTTAACTATAACCAGTGGTGCAATACATAATAATTCATTAAATAATAATAATATATAATAAATATTAAAATTAAATACTTATTTAATATTAATTATTTGTATACATTCATCGATCTTATACTTGTACATATAATTTCTAAAAACTTTTTTACTTAAAACTAAGATAAGCCGGAGACTTTTGAGAAATCCTATAAGACGGCATCTATTATTTAGGGATAGAGATCATAGACTATCTGCTAGTAGCTTCAGAGTTCATCACTTACCGTGGGGACGGCACTTGTCGTTTAGAGGCAAAGTTCATAGCTGCCTGCTGACAAGCTTAGAGTTTATCACTCACTGAAAAATCTAGTACCAGGGTCAGCTCCCAAAAGGGTGGAACAAGGAAATGACGAGTTTCTGTTAAAGAAGAACACACTCTCGCTTAAAAACTACAAGTGGAAATTTTCTAATACTCCTCACACCTTCCTGCCGTTTTTTTTCCAAAATTTTCAACAAAAAGTAGCGATTTGGCTTACCCTCTCCAAACGATCAGCAGTGTTTACTTTTCCAAATTCGGTCAGACTCAGTAGAATGCAACTACGTGACGTGTTTGTTTACGAATACAGTTCCAGTGCTACTCCATATGATGTTGCTCCAGTCGGATGGTTTAGGGATATCCGGGGTTTGGACGTATAGTCAGAAGAAGATATTAGTTAAAGTATTGCTTTATAGTAGAGATATACAATAGTTGCAATTGTTATATAATTTTTTATTCAACTTACCACGGGTTATAATAGTGTATTTCCTTTTCTATTTTCATTAGTTTTTGGTTCTTTTTTTGTTAGACTAGCCTTCGTGCTATACCGTGTAGTTTTTTCTTTTTTGTTTTCCTCTTCCATTTTTTGTTTTTGTTTTGTTTCTTTTTTTCTTTTTGTATTCTCGTTTTCTTGGCTTTGATCTTTTTTGTTTACCCTCTCCTTATTTGTCCTTAGTAAATTCCTTGTTAGTTAAAGGAATATGAAGGAGAGAAGAAGCCATTTTGGTATGGCACTTGGGCTAGTTTAACATAGCCTCTAGTTTTTAGATTCGTCTTCAAATTAGTGCGGCAGATTGTGCTTGGGCACCGTTAAGGCAGCCGGGTAATGTCAGATTTGCAAATTAGGAGTAAACAAGTGTATTATGTAGCAATATACTTAGTATCTTAATAAAATACTGGCGAAACTGCCTAAGTGAAAAAAAAATTTGTATACAATAAGTATTAAAATTAATTACTTATTTAATATTAAATTATTATAGTATATAATAAGCATTAAAATTAATTACTTATTTAATACTAATTGTTATTATTTTTTTTTTAGAATTTAGCAGTCATGCCGCAACTTTATTTATATACATTTTGTAATACCGGTACATCATATGTTATGTCTACTCTATGGTGACTATTATATTAAAGTGCGACCCACCTAGATGCCATCAAAGGATCCTTAAATTTGACCTGCTATAACAAACTTTTTCTCATCGTAACCCTTTATCTAGGTAGACTTTAGAGTGTCCAAATCACTGATTAGAGTTTGCTGCCTATCATAACCGCCTACTTCTTAACCCTCTTCTCTTAACTTCTCGAGTAGCAGGATTCTACTAAAATAAAAAAGACAACTAAAGAAAATAAAGGAAATGACAAAAAAGGGTGAAAGCTAAAAAACCTAAACAAAGACCATAAGAGTACAAAGTAAAAATGAAAAGACAGAAGAGGAAGGCAAGAAGTAAACAGCTATAATAGCACTATTTACGCCTATGCCTGGTGATAAAAATTATATAATACTGCGCGAGGAATCGCCTCACCAAAGTATTATATGTACATAAAAGAAAAATAAAAGAATATTCTAGAATTTATTTTCTGCAGATCTGCTAACTCCATTGCGCCACGTCTCATTATGCGTCTGTTCCTGTTTATCCACCTGCATGCCTTCTTTCCAATTAGGATAGAAACAACAATGCCGATCTTTTGGAGGGGGTACGCCGAATATCCCACTTTCCATCCAAAATTCCAGAAAAAAAAGACTTCAAGCGAGAATATGATAGCGGGTATATGGTTGTATATGTTCTTGTAGCCAAAATCTTTAGAGTGTGTGTTGAAAAACTCATTTTTTAGTTCACCGCCTAGCCAAACTATAAAAACCTTCGTCGACGGAAGAAATCTTTCACCAGAATTTCTTGTACCAAGGGCACCCACTGCCAGTTATCTTGTACAACTGACGCTTCTGGCTTGCTTGCCGAATATATAAAGGAGTCCCAAGGAAAACAGGAAAGAGTTGACCTTTATAAAAACCAGTATTATAGCTGCTTCGTCTTTTACTAAAAAAAATTTTGTTTTTCTTTTGCTTAAAATTTTGGACAAGTGATCGACGGGAAGAATGTATGAATACTAATAGTTATTATATATAATAAATATTAAACTTAATTACTTATTTAATACTAATTATTATAGTATAAAATAAGTATTAAAATTAATTGCTTATTTGATACTTATTATTATAGTATTTAATTATTAATATTAAAATTAATTGTTTATAAATTATTATAAGTACTTGTGTAATATTTAAAACAAATATTTATTTTATATTAGATTATAATAAATAAATACATAAATAAGTACTTATAGAATACCAAGTATTTAAAAAATATTATTAGCAAGTACTTATTTAATAATACCATTTAATTTATATAAGATAATACTGCTGGACTGCACTTGAAAGAGAATAGCTTCGTGTAACCGATGTTCGGATTAGTTTAGGTCGAAAAAGGCGTGCTAGATTTGGCTGAGTGGCTAAGTAAGGTTTCGGTATAATCTCTAGAAAGACAACAATAGTCTTAATAAAATTTAACGAATACATATGTTTATAGTGTATTACCATTAAAGTATTATTTGCATATTTATGAAGACTATTGTTCCCGAAGGGTGATATGGTGATACGGCCTTTATTCAATTGTTTTTTTACATGCCAGAATAGACGTTATAGTCAGAATTATCCTAAGTAACAGTAATTATTATTATTCGCCATATTCCCTCTTTTCGTCTAATTGCCAGTATTCAAATAATCCTCCGAACTTTCCGATTTCCTCGAATTCCCCGAATCTCCGGAATTCCTGAAATTCCCCGGTAAACCCAAATTTGGGGGTCGGTTAAAGCGGAGTTAACTCAATATATCTACATACTGCATAAATTGAATTTTTTGATATCTAAATAAAGCATCAAAAAGGTAACCCTAACCCTAATTAAATTTCACGGAATACCCAGGTCACGTAGACACGTGCCTGCGATCAGGTCACGTTTCGGTTTCACACCGGAAATCTAAAAACTAATTCCGACGGAAACCAAAAATCTAATTCCGATGAAATAACTGATCACAATAATTGGTTTATTTTAGTATTATGATTCAATTTTAAATTCATGATTTTAAGATTTCAGTGTGATAATCAATCACTATTCATAAATTCTACGTATTCTGGAGAGTGATTTTCATAGCAAAGGTCCTAAAAGATTTAAGCATAATTAAAAAATAATATAACCACTTATATCGAAATAAAGATATAATTCTTACAGTATTTCTTTTTTGCGCCATTCTGACTCACTTGTGCCATTCTGACTCACTTGCGCCGATACTGCTTATCCACTGCGGATCAAATAAATTTTTGCCAAAAATTGATTTTTGCCACTGTTTCACAAAATATTATTGTAATTATATAAACAGTATTTACGAACGTACAGTACGTACATGCTAAATTTTTTAGACACTTTTCGATATGATACAACTACCGAATGAATGCTACTATGCAATATTTAATAACATCTGTCATGACTATAAAAGCTTATTTTCATGTGCACTTGTAAATCGTCACTGGTGTAAGGTTATTATACCAATATTATGGAGCAAACCAGATCTTAAAGATATAAGACTTATAAGAATATTTCTTTTAACATTAAACGTTAATGAGCAAGCTCTATTAATTCCTTTTAAAATTAACCTTCCAAGTCACTCAAAACTACTATTTGAATATACAAATTATGTCACATCTATTAACAATCATTTACATGAGTGTTAGGTTTTGGCTTGCTAGTGAAGGATGTGAAATGCGTGAATTGAACAAAATACCACTTGAGTTTGAAAATGCTGCTGAAAGTACTTTGATCACAATGCTTCTACGAACTAGTAAAAATCCTAAATCTTTATATCTTAATGAAATTATTTTCAATCAATTAATATATGAAAATCTTTATAAAAATACTACTGTTGCTTCTATGTATTTATGTATGATCAGGGATGATTTTAAATCTAAGGCAATAGATGCATTAGTAAAGATTCTTTATAAGAAATCTACTTTGACTTCTTTGAATCTTGGATCAAATAAACTTGAATCTGGAGAAATAAAGATTATATTAGAGGTTCTTTATAAAAACACCGTAAATTCTTTAAATCTTAATGGCAATCGGATTTTTGATAGCGAAGGTGGAAAATTACTGTCAAGATTTCTTTGCAAGAACACCACATTGACTTCTTTGAATCTTGGTCGGAACATACTTAGATTAGAAGGAGGAATAGCTTTAGCTAATGCACTTTGCAAGAATTCCACACTGACAATTTTGAACCTTCGTTCGAATAACCTTGGATCGGAAGGAGGAAAAGCATTGGCAGATGCACTTTGCAAGAACTCTACGCTGACTTCTCTAAATCTTGAAAATAACTATCTTGAATCAGAAGGCGGAAAAGCATTAGCTGATGCACTTTGCAAGAATTCCACACTAACTTCTTTAAATCTTTCTAATAATAAAATTGGATCAGAAGGAGGAAAAGCATTAGCAGATGCACTTTGCAAGAACTCCACGCTGACTTCTTTGATTCTTGGTTTGAATAATCTTGGATTAGAAGGAGAAAAAGCATTAGCAGATGCACTTTGCAAAAACTCCACACTGACTTCTTTAAATCTTTATTATAATAAAATTGGACCAGAAGGAGGAAAAGCATTAGCAGATGCACTTTGCAAAAACTCCACGTTGAAAGATTGGAATCTTAATTATAATAGACTTGGATCAGAAGGAGGGAAAGCATTTGCAAATGCACTTTGCAAGAATACTACACTGACTTTTTTGAATCTTGGACTTAATAATCTTGGATCGGAAGGAGGAAAAGCATTAGCTGATGCACTTTGCAAAAACTCCACGCTGAAAGTATTGATTCTCCATAGTAATAATCTTGGATCAGAAGAGGGAAACGCATTAGCTGATGCACTTCGTTGTAATACCTCGTTGACTTTATTGGACCTTCGATCTAATAAACTTGGATTTAGGGGAGGGTACGCAATGGTAGATACGCTTTGCAAGAATGCCATAATAAAAAATTTGGATCTTCGATACAATAATCTTAGAGGAGTAGAAACAATAATAGATGCAATTAACAAGAAAATCATGCCAACTTCTTTAGATCTTAGTTGGAGTGGACTTAGTTTAGAAGAAGTAAAAATATTAGAATATGCACTTTGTAAGATTACCACGATCACTTCTCTGGACCTTACTTGGAATAAACTTGGATGTGAAAGAGGAAAACTAATAGCAGATGTACTTAGCAAGAACTCCACGTTGACTCATTTAAATCTTGAAAATAATCATATTAGATCTGAAGGAGGAAAAGCATTAGCGGATGCACTTTGCAAGAACTCCACGCTGACTTCTTTGAATCTTAGTTATAATAAAATTGGATCAGAAGGTGGAAAAGCATTAGCTGATGCACTTTGCACGAACAACTCCACACTAATTAATTTGAATCTTCGATCTAATTATCTTGGTTTAAGAGGGGGATACGCAATAATAGATGCACTTTGCAAGAACGCTACGCTAAAAGATTTAGATATTCATGACAATAATCTTAGAGGAGTAGAAACAATAGTAGATGCATTTTGCAAGAAAATTACACTAACTTCTTTAGATCTTAGTTCGAATGGACTTGGACCAGAAGAAGGAAAAATATTAGCAGATGCGCTTTGCAAGATTACTACGCTCACTTCTCTGAATCTTACTTGGAATAATCTCGGACCAGAAGGAGGAAAGGCATTAGCAGATGCACTTTGCAAGAACTCTACGCTGACTTCTTTGAATCTTAATTATAACAATCTTGGATTAGAAGGAGGAAAAGCATTAGCAAATGCACTTTGCAAAAACTCCACGCTGATTTCTTTGAATCTTGCTCGGAATAAGCTCGGACAAGAAGGAGGAAAAGCACTTGCAGATGCAATTAGTAAAAAATACCACGCTAACTTCTTTGAATCTTCGATATAATAGTCTTGGTTTAATCGGAGGATACGCAATAGTAGATGCATTTTGCAAGAATACCACACTAAAAAATTTAGATCTTCGAGACAATGTCCTTGGAGGAGGATGCACATTATTAGAAGTATTTTGCAAGAACACAATGTTAAAAAATTTAAATATTGATGAAGATGATGCATTAGTAAATTCAACTTACAAAAATGTCATGTTGACTTCTTTAGATTTTCGTTCGAATGTACTTGCATTAGATGATGGAAAAATATTAGTAAATTCGCTTTACAAGAATACTACGCTCACATCTTTGAATCTTTATGAAAATTGCCTTGGATCTGAAGGAGGAAAAATATTAGTAAATGCGCTTTACAAGATTACTACTCTCACATCTTTGAATCTTTATAATAATTATCTTGGATCAGAAGGAGGAAAAGTACTAGCTGATGCACTTTGCAAAAATTCAACGCTGAAAGTATTAGGTCTTCAAACTAATAATCTTGGATCAGAAGGAGGAAAAGCAATAGCAGATGCACTTTGCAAGAACTCTACGCTGATTGGTTTGAATCTTAGACGTAATAATCTTGGATCAGAAGGAGGAAAAGCAATAGCAGATGCACTTTGCAAGAACTCCACGCTGATTTTTTTGGATCTTGGATATAATAATCTTGAATCAGAAGAAGGAAAAGCATTAGCAAATGCACTTTGCGAGAATTCCACGCTGCTCTCTTTGAATCTTCGTTATAACAATCTCGGATCAGAAGGAGGAAAAGCGTTAGCAGATGCACTTTACAAAAATTCTACACTGACTTCTTTGAATCTTATTTATAACAATCTTGGATTAGAAGGAGGAAAAGCATTAGCAAATGCACTTTGTAAAAACTCCACGCTGACTTCTTTGAATCTTGCTCGGAATAAGCTCGGACAAGAAGGAGGAAAAGCACTTGCAGATGCAATTAGTAAAAACACCACGCTAACTTCTTTGAATCTTGGTTTGAATAGTCTTGAATCAGAAGGAGGAAATGCATTAGCAGATGCGCTTTACAAGAATACTACACTCATCTCTTTGAATCTTTATGATAATAACCTTGGATCAGAAGGAGGAAAAGCAATAGCAGATGTACTTTGCAAGAACTCCATCTTGAAAAAATTAGATCTTAGTTGGAATGATCTTGGATCAGAAGGAGGAAAAACGTTAGCAGATGCACTTTGCAAAAACTCCACACTGACTTATTTGAATCTTGAATCGAATTCATTTGGTTCAGAAGAAGGAAAAGCATTGGCAGATGCACTTTGCAAGAATTCCACGCTGAAAAATTTGAATTTTAAAATATAAACAATTATTGGTTTTAAATTAACGTCAAATAATCCAAATATAAAAATTAGAATATATTATTAAAATTACATGTAAAAATATTACATGTAAAAATAAATTAATCTGTTAACATATTTTTATTAAAATTGAATTTAAATTTATGTTTATTATATTTATTTAATTTTGTGGTAAACATGTTAAACATGTTAAGAGTAAAATAATGCAATACTATGCTACATTTAAATAAAGCAATTTAAATCTAAAAATTATGTGTAAATCATGTAATATAATATATAGTTAAAAAAATTCAATTTATAATTTAAATTTGTCGACCTTTATACTATTATTATGTTTACTGTATTTATCATAAAACAATTAATTAATATACAGTCTTCCTCTCTAAATGCAACTCGTTGTGTTGATACCATTCACTTAGAGAATAATAAGAAAATTGTATTTATAAGAGCCAAAAATATAATCGTTGACCGATTAACATCAAAAAGATCCAGCATGTGATTATTAATATTGATGTGTATAAATTATGGTACGATAATAACAAGATTATTCCTTCTATTATAGTAATTTATTTTAACTACTAATATTATTATACATTTACAGGCAATACCAAAGTAAATCTCATGCCACTATTCGAGTAAGAGCTTTATCAAATGTCTAAATCTATTTGAAGTCCATAGTATAAAAATAAATTTAAAGAGTATACATGTATATACTTCTCATCAAATTTATTATTAATTCATTCATTTATTTTCTTTTTGTTTCAACAGATTATGAAACTGTATATAATCTAAGCTATTACCACCTACTATTCGTTTCTTTTTTCATTATGAAAATATTGGCCAGTTCCTGTATTTTGAAATATTCATTGTATATAGTTGGCAGAATAATTTCAACTTACTTTTCTATAAATAAAAAGGTTCTTGTTAATTTTTTGATATGATTCTTTTAGTGTAATATCAATATCTAATTCTTTGATTTCTTGAAATTAGATTACTATATGGAAGTGTTGTTAATTTTCCTTCCTGTGGGAAATTTTTGACCTTCCAGTGGCGTAAACGTTCCAGTGACATATTAATTTTACATCCATTGAGCTTCCAGTGACTTCCAGTGGGCTTCGGTGACAACACTGATATGGAATTCATTCGATTACCTTCTCATATTCTGTCCTCATTTCCACTTGTGACTATTTTATGTGTTGTAAGCTTTATACGCCATAACTCGCGTATATCTATATTTTATTATAAATTTAATTTATCGTTATACAATAATTTTTACATCATAAACACATATTTGAATCATATCAATTTCAATTGGATTTGTAGAGGTTAGACCCGGATGCAAAATTGTCACCCGGGTCACCCGTGTGATTTGAAATCGGGTGACCCGAGTGAAAACGGGTTGTATATAAGGGTCCTGGAGTTGAGAGAAGTGAACCTCTCCGAACTGTGGATTATTGGGTGAACAGATGGGTTTGGGTCAAAATCCCGACAAACAAAATCCCGACAGGTCATAATCCCGACAAAAAATCCCGACAATCAAAAATCCCGACAATCAAAAAAAGCTTTCCTTAAGCAAATTTACTATGAAATCAACTAAACCAAACCCTAGCCCAGGCGCTCACCCTAATCCTATCCTAGGCACTCATCTAACCCTAAACTAACTTAAATAAATTTAATGATTTTTTGTTGTCGGGATTGTCAGGATTTTTATTGTCGGGATTTTTTTGTTGGGATTATGACCTGTCGGGATTCTGTTTGTCGGGATTTTGACCCGCTCCCGAACAGATCACAAGATCAAAGTGTAATTAATACGCATGCCAGTAATGATTACCGTGCGTGAAAAATTGGAGCGTTCGGTCAACTATGCAAACAAAAACTATGTGCGGTACCATATAAGAATTAATTTTTAAGATCTTATAATCAGAATAGTAATCAGATAGTGACGGGGTTATTTATATTTAATTAATAGTAAAGAATATCTTGTGGGCTTTCGGATGTCTAGAGCAAATAGCTCTATTTTTCTCAATTATTTTAGCATAATCAATTTTTAAAAGCCTTTATGATGAAGTTACGATATAAAACTTCATTACTCTTACCGTTATAACCAATCAAATGAATTCCCTTCTATGATCTTAAACCTGATTTTGACCCGGGTTGTAAAATCTTGACCAGGGTGAACCGTTTCGACACGGGTGACCCAGTTTACTACAACCCGGGTCTAAACTCTAAGGATTTGTATTACAGTAATAATTGGTTTAACTTCCTGATGTTTATTGGGTTTAGTATTAGTATCATTCAAGTTAACAAAAAGTCAACAGATCGAAAAGGCAATGTAAGCAGTAATATATTTGTGCTTTAACATGTGGCTGCAGAAGCACCAACTAGGTGGAAAACTGGATTGCAACAACTAATTGGCAAAAAGAATTTTAGGAGCCTGTTTGCAGCAATACTAATAAAGAATTGTATTGAGGTTAATAATACCTAATGCAATTATTTTTGTGACAATGAAAGGTTTTATCAAATTTGCATCTGATAAAACTCTTGATGATTGATAAAACCCTTAACACTTGACGAAACCCTTGATGATTGACAAAACCCTTGACAATTAATGAAACTTCTGATGCAACCCTGACTATTGATAAAACTAATGCCCTACTCTTCTAGCCACAATGGCCACTATATTTTTAACTCTAATCATAATTATAACGCATTTTCCTAGCCTTAATTTTATATATATTTTTACTTAAAAAACAAAACACATGGGTCTTTGCCTTAAAAATGATCTTATAGGACTATGTAGATTTTATGAATAAAAATTAAAAATTTTAGCTATTCAATAATCCAATTCAAATAAACTTTTTTATTTTGTAGAGCTTAGTAAATTTTACAAAATAAAAAAATTATTTGAATTGGATTATTGAATAGCTAGAAATTTTGATTTTTTTATTCTTGAGATCTATATAGCCCTATAAGGGCATTTTTATAGCAAAGACCCCACATTTTTTTTATTATCACATTACACTTGATTCTAAATTTTGATTGGTTAAAATTACAGAATTACAGAGTGATCAATTTTTTGTAAAAGCGCTATTTAAGATGATGAAGCTCTTGATGAAACCTTTGTTAATTGAAAAAGCTTTTATATTGAATATAAACAGATTATTTTTTATTGCTAGCATTTTACTAGCAACAGCAAAGCGTAGGATCAACTTATACCAGAGCAGTGTTGGAAATTTCAGACTCAAACACTGTTCTCATAAAAACAGTATAATAACTACATGTGTTCTCAAACAATTGGTTACTGTCTCACTAAAAAAAAAAAAAAAAAAAAAAAAAAAAAAAAAAAAAAAAAAANAAGAACACAGTATAATATTATAAATATGAAGTCCCTCAAATAAGTAGTTATTATGCAAATTGAAATCTTATCTATGAAAATCTATGAAAATTAAATATAAATTTTTATCAGTTTTGGTTTGCTATAAATTATATTATATACTTATGAGAACATTATTATTATTTTACTGTTCTCAAAAATTTTTAATATTGAACAGTAAAAAATTTATACTGTTTTCAAATTTATAATAGTGTTCTTATGAGAACTCTGAGAACACTAATTTCCAACACTGACCGGGGGTCCCAAAATTCTGGGTCAGGATGTGTTGGAGTGCATTGGAATCATGGTCGACTAGATCTGAATTGATCAATTTTGCATCAAGATCTTACTAATAAAATTATATCCATTAAGTAATTTGCTGTAGAACCTGCTAATAGCTAAGGCTAAACGATGTCCTAGATCAGATGCATATAACCAGAATTTTGGTGGCCTTCCTGTAAAATTCGTATAGGAATTGTCTGAACACATGATTTTTTGAACTATTAATAATAACACTAATGCTATAAACATCTGTTATTTCATTTGCAGACTAAAACCATACTCTCAAATATCTTTAATTCGTACTGAAGTTTTAATCACTCACTAGGTAATTAATTCACTTGCTGAGAGGTTCATGCACTCGCTGAGAGACTATAACCCTCATTGAGGGTACCAGCAGGGTACCCTCATTGAGGGTTAAAATCACCTAACTATGCCACAAACTATGCCAAAATAAAAATACATAAAATAATACATAATAATAAAATACTATGACACTGCCAATTTGTAGAACACCTATCAGAATATCTGGGTGATTGTTGCAAATCATCAGGAATAATTTATTTCTGTTATGAAAGAAATGAATAATAGTCTTATGCTTCATCAAAATCATCATGGGTTTTTTACTCAATATTGGTTTCGTCATGATGCATCATGGGTTCATGCGTCATGTGTTTCGTCATGCGTTGTGGGTTTCGTCATGCGTCATGGGTTTCGTCATGTGTCATAGGCTTCGTCATTCGTCAATTCATCAATTTAAAGTTATCTGACGAAATGGTTTCGTCATACGTCAATGATGCAGGTTGCTTCATGCATCAGACATCATTAATCTATGGCAGTCTATCATCCTATGTATGATAGACAATCAGATACATATCAGGAAACTTGTCTCCGGCATGCACCCGATATTCTTGGTTCAACTTGTGTTACGTAGCTATATAATTTTCATCTGCCAAGATCATGCAGATTATTATGATCGGGTATATAGGGTGTGAAATTTATAGGAAGACAAATGTCTGATTGGTTAATTTTTGTAGATCTACCCGTGATTTCCCGTGATAATTAGCCAATCAAAATGCATAATTTTAAAAGGATTTTAATACCGTACAATATTAAAGAAAACGAAAAGAACCACAAAAAAAAACTTACAAACAATAAATGTATGCAAAAAAGAATTTACCATCTTTTTAGAAATAGATAACACGTAAATTAATATTTATTACTAATAAACCCAAGCCCAATCAATCAAAAATTCAATATACTGTATGAATAAGTTATTAAAAAAAGTTATTCTTTATTCTTTATTTATTACATTCTGAAAGTAATTCTTTATTAGAAATGCGACATAACCCTAAAACAATAATACTTACACATATTATCGACCTACTGCTTAACCCAAAGTTACATTTCTACATTTACTAATCTAGTAGTATTACTCTATAACTGATAATATTTAGAATACATTAAATATAAGTTAGTACAAGCCTACTTTTATCGTAATATATAGCATATCAAACAGTATACTCAAAGTTCTTTGTTTAAAGCCTACATGTAAGGCCATGCAAAGTTAATTTTTCGTTTTGCATAACTCGCCGACCCAATTTTTCCAAAAAAAATTTTTTTTTTTTTTTTTTTTAAATTCCTATTGTGCCAATTATTCCATTTTTGCCGTTTAATTTTTTCTCCGGTGTCACCCGATGATGACCTTAATTTTCCGGAATTACTCGATATGTCCAATCACAAATTTTCTGATTCCATGTTATGCAAAGCGAAGCGTGACCTTAGATGTAAACATAAATGAATTTAGGCCACGCAAAGTTATTATTTTTTTTTTTAAAAAAAAAAAAAAAAACCGACCCGCCGACCGAAATTTTTAAACACCAGGTTATGCAAAACGAAAAATTAACTTTGCGTGGCTTAACGTCTCAATCTTCATTTTTTTGACCGTTTTTTGCCTGTAAAACTCACATATCTTATATATAGTTAAGTAATAAGTAGCTGCGTAATGAGTTGCGTTAAACTAGAAGCGGATTATATACTGTAAAACGTGAAATAATGTCCAGAAACATGGTTTCGAACAATGGGCCGGATTAAGCTTAATTCGGGCCAAAATTCGAAATTACACCTCTGGACGTTAATACGGCAAGTCTGGTTTAGAAATATAGTTATATCTAGTATTGAATTCAGATACTTAAATAGATAACGGGGTACATAATTAACTACAGCATAATATTATGGCGATTTGTAAACTACCTCAAAATTTGAAAAAGTTTGGTTACCAATAGTAAATCAATTTAATTTGACTTCATATTTTGTACCAAATCCAAATATTCGGTCACTAAATTTATCATTTATCAATTTAAACTAAATTTCAAAATTTTTTTCACCCCAGTACTATGGCAACATATATCCAACTCATCTTCCTATTATATTTGCTAAATTTCCTTAATTCCACAAATGCGCCATAATGACTACAGTGTATATTTATATGATATGCCATAATTTAAAACAAAGAAGACAATAACAACTTAGTCATTTGTATGATTTATTTTAATACTCAAGGTTTTACTGCACCTTAAAAGGAATTTTTCATTGTAAGTTATAGCATTTAAAAAATTGATTTTTTTTGTTTTGTTGTAAAAAAAACTTTTTTTTTATTAACTAGCATTTGATCTGTATATTTGCCATGGGAATTAGTAAAATTTCATAAAATTTTAAGATGAAGTGGGAAGACATGAGTTGGGATCGGAGAATAAATCAATCAACGTTAAATTGAATGAATATAATAATAAAAAAAGCCACTGATCACAATATATATTGACAAACGGAAATCTTTCTCAAACACCACACATGTAGAATTCTAATTCTACTATTTTCCATTTCTTATTTATCAGTTGGCTTGCTTCGAGCAGGTGGGAAACCATCAGCTGATGTTGCTTCTCACTCATTCTGATACCTGATGTAATTTTATTTGGGAGAATTTCATCATTTAGTTCAAATTAATTAGCTAAAAATTACTCACAATGTATTTTGCAGACTTCAAGTCTTGATTGTATTTATTTCCAAATCATTTGGCCAGCCGGTATTTATCCAACCACATGACCAGTACCGATACTTTTCGTACAGTAAATTATGCTCATAAATCAATGAGATTAAACAGGCAGAACAGTAAAATGCAATAATCTTGTCAATATGTTCACTAACGCGAACTAAATTGAATTAGTGAATAGCTTAAATTATTTGATTACTAGATTACTGTACAAGCACCTAAATTAATGTGAATATGTCCCTCAGATTAAATTATACATGCCACATATTCATACTATGAGATGCACAGTTACGTACATTACTCTGTTCAATATTTCTCCTGTATAAATAAAATCCGGATATCCAGCTAGATCTCAATTTAATTTTATAAGTAATCTGGTTTTAAATTATCTATATGTGTATTAGGATTTTTCTCAATCGCTAGTTCATGATAATTATGGTTCTTTCATATGTAAGCATAGATACTTGCTGTTAAATCGATGTATAGTTAAACGATTGGATGAATATAGTGCTATGTGATGCATATTGTGATGTTTTATTGCCCAATCAGGTATAATATTTTGCGATGATCATAAAATATATACTGTATAAAGAATTTTGCTATTTATCGCCGGTGGTTGTATAACCAGAAGCACTATATATCTCAAAAACGTACTAAGTAAATAAGGTCCGGAGTTCTAAGTAAAAATGTTCAGGACCCTGAAAACCTCATGAGAACTGAATCGGGACCTTATATCTAAGCTACATTATATTATATAAAACCCTATTTTATCTTAAAACTGCACCCTAACCCTAAATTATATAAGGGTGGTGGTATAACCACCGGCGATAAATACTAAATTTCTATATAAAATCCTTTTTAGGAATTTTTGTCATCAGAAAAAAAAACTTGATTTTTTTTGGGCACCGGTGAAATTATAATATAAATATTTTCTAATCATATAAAATTAAAAAAATATTTATTATTAAAATTTTGGAATTTTAACAATTTTAAAATTTTTGACTTTAATTATGTTTTTACTAAGTAAATTTTGTAAAATTGAATTATAAATTTTATGTTATATTAAAACCTCTATTTTTTTATAAAACAATTTTTTATTTTATATTCCCTTAAAATACAACAGTAATGTTATTAATAATCATAGTTAAATTTTTTTTAAAAAATTGTTAAATTTTTTTTAAAAAATTTTTAAAATTTTATATTTAATTTTAAAGTCAATTTTACAAATTTTTTATGTTTTACATATAAAATTTTGAATTATAAACTTCATAATTTTTTAAAAAAATCAATCCAATTTGTTCAGACCGATGAAACTCATATAATATAGAATACAAATATTGAATTTACTAATCATATTAAAAAAAAATTTTTTTTAATAAAAAAATATTAACTTTCATATATTATATAAATTTCAATTTTTTATATGTTTTACTATAAAAAAACTGTCGGGCATTACTTTTGGTGACATTTAAAAATGCCATAATAACCATACACTTCGTGAAATTTTCAATATCATTCCGTTCTTGGTATATAACTAGCACCAGCATTTTATAGTAAAAATATTAGCTTCTAAGTAAACTTCTCGGTTTTTTGAGATTTTTTGAGATTATTTCTTACGGTGAAAGGCAATATTCATATAAACCTAACGTTGAAAAAAAAATTATTTTCCATAGGTAAAATGGTGAAACGTTGCACTCTGAAAAAGTACTTTAAACTGTATAAATTAGTTACTCGGGCAATTGATTTACATCAGCCAATCAGAAGCTTGTCCTCCTATGGGTGTGAAATACCCCTGTTTTAAGGTTAGCATTGGTAGTACGTTTTTTAAAGAGGTATTTTACACTCTATACTATATACATCTAAAAAATCTTATGAAAATTTTTGTTTGTTTAAATTATAGTGTCTCATATGAAAATTTTTGTTTGTTTAAATTATAGTGACTCATATCAATATAGTTATGCTGTATTTAGTTTTATACCCGATATTTATCTATCTGAATTCAAAACTAAAACTTATATAAACTATTCTGTATTGGAGTTGTCGTCCGTTCCTGGTTTAGCGCGACAATGTCGCGCAGCTACTTATTTATTATTCCACATCTTTTAGGTTTAAATATCAACATAACTTAGCACAGATTTCAAAAATCCTATCGTAAATATTACACAAGAAACAAGCTTTTTATTTTAGCAAAGAAGTTTTCTTGCAAGTCGATTTGCTGCCTGTTGATTTAAATGATGCTTAAAAGTCGATGGTAAAATTTTGTGAAAGCTTAGTTTTAGATATGTGTACAAGATTTTTGTAGAAGTACTCTTTGTATTTCAATAGATTTAAATGCACATTTAAAATAATGCAAGCTACATTTTCTAAATTAGTATCTAGAAAATTTTAAATTATAATTAAAGTATGGTATAATACATATGTTAATAGTGTTTATATTATTAAATAAAAAATTAAATAAATAATAAAATTGTTATTTCCCGATTGATGTACTATCTATAATTGAGAGGAGTAAATCATACTTCGGGCATTCAATTTTATAATTTATTTTTACCAGATTTTGGCCTTTAAAAATCCGATAGCACAATAGTAACATATTAATGATCAGATTTTCCAGATTTTCACTTGATAAATGAGTGCCGCCAAGAGCAAACATTTTTATTTTTTACTTCCAATTAGCTGCCAATCTTATACTATTATACTTTACATATTATATCGTTCATTCACATGCAAAATCCAAATATCTGATATGGTATGACCATGCGATTTTATTAAGCAATAATATTAACTAACTATATTATAACAAAATTAAGGTCTTGGCAGGTTATTTAGCGCGTGGATTACTGGATCATTAGCAAAATTTCTCAATTCCGATCCATTCCATTCCGGAATTTTGTCGACCTTCTGAATTTTGGTTGCGCGACCAATCTACTCAGATGTATTACGTATCGAGTTGCCTTAAGCATGGACATTTGGACGTCCTAACCACTAGTACTTTTTAAAATCTATTATATTAAAGCACAAACGTCCGTCCATCACTCTATTGACCAATCAGAAAATTCAACGTAGTATTTCCTGTATAACTTGCCGATCATTATAATACCATACTTGTGATTATCTTATTGGAGTTAGTGCTCGTACCCGGATAACTCTTTATCCGAAAGATTGTAACCTTTAACAAAATCTAATAACCGGTTCCTATTCAAATAAAAGAATGATGGTTATATCCAGATAAGATATTTATATTATAATGCATCAATCAAATAACGTAACTCTATATTTTTAATATAAAAAAATGATTTATGCATGAAGTTTGTACTTTGTACATTCTATTCTAACTTACGTATTCGTCAGGTGTAATTAGTGGCCAGACAAAGAGATCTAGACGTATTTCGGAAATAAATAAGAGCTTAAATCTTATTTGTGTATCAAAATTTTGAAATCGGAAAATGAAATGGGGGTGTTTAGAGACTCCATTTGACGACATAAGTAAAAATTTTTTTTATTATGCAGATCAATAAACTATATACAGATATAATAATATTAAACCGATATTAGAAGCAGTATCGATTAACAATAAAATAATTTTAAATAAGTGTATTCAATTTTAATTAAAAAATAAATAAGATTTGTACATCTCTTATTTGATAATAAACGTCTTTTTGTTTTTCAAAATAAGATTTACGAATTTTAATTCTGAAACCCTTTATTATTATAATGTTCCACATCATTTCTGATTCTCAATTGGCATGTGTTATTTGTAACGTCATTTGTCATTTAGAACCGCTATCCATTTATCAATTAATAAAAAAAAAAAACCGAAAATAATAATAATAATAATAAAGTAAAAAAAATTAAAAAAAAAATAAATAAATAAATAAAAAGCGCGAATAAAAATGTATCACTAAATATTAAATGCTAACTTTTAATACATTAAAGGAATACATTCGAATATTCATATTTATTTTAACAATGTAATTAATAATTTTTGCATTCCCCGCGTAGAACACATCCGCATTTGTTTTTCGGCAACAGAAGGAATCTGGTCGGGTGTCTTGTCTAACCCGAATCTAATAAGAAGATGGAAGATAATTACTAAATTTTTTTTTAAAAAAAAACCAAATTTATCTTTTCCAGGTTTTTTCATGACCGTCATGCTCAGCCTGGTGGTAGCACAGATTATTTCGTAAAATTTTCGACATAACAAACTTGCATTCCCAAGTTATTCATATCTTGTTTAGGCATGAACAGTTAGTTCTTCTGTTGAATTTCGGGTTACGCTGAAGATCAGAATTTTTAGTATTTAAACATTCATTATAACGAATTTCACGAGTCACGAAGTCATATCCTTGCTCAATAAAGTGTATAAAAAAAAAAAAAGATGAACCAATAAAAGAATTGTCTTTATAGATATCAATGAAAAGATCATTGCAAATATAAATGTAATTATTAATAAGTAATTATTCTATGGTCTCATGATCTGTGAAAATCGAGAAAGAACACGTTTCAATTTAGAATTAAGTAAATTCAGAAATGGCTCGGAACAATAATAGTATAGAATAATCCTTTTATCACGCAGCGTTCAACTTGCGCTTTTCTTATTATATTCTGTACTGTGTAAAGTATGTAATAGAAAAATAAAATAAGTGCTTACTGCACAAGTATGTATTCATATATATAATATAATAATAATTATTACAGTATATACTTACAAAAAACTGCAAGCCAATATAAGTTTAAAGTGTAATTTATTTATATCGACCTATTAAATAATATAATAAACAAACGAAATATTAAAATCATGTTCTTATTTAAAATACATTAAATTTATGATGTAGACAAGCTTTACACCGGGTGATGCTAGTTATTATTAAATTGGATTTATACAGTATGTTGATATCTGTTGTCTCATGACGTATGAGGTGACCAATAGTAAAACCGGTTCAATAGGCATAAAATCACTTTATTCCATTATTACGCTTAACTGCTTAAACAGGTCAGTTAAGCTATTCTATATAATACATTCTAACCTAACTATACTGTATATGCCTTTTGTAATTCATACTAAAAAAAAAAAAAAAAAAAGCATATTTTAAGAGATTGAAAAATAAAAGGCTTGTGCATAAACCAGTGTTTCGGGCGAAACTATATTCCAAATCCGAAACGTTCCGCCCAGAGGAATTGTAGTTTCGCCCTATAAGTCCGAAACCCTCAGAAACTAGTTTCGCCCAATTTGATCTGCAAATGATCTGCAAAATTAGGTTTCGCCCGAAACACTGGCCTAAACTCAACAAAAGTACACTTTTGCTAAGCAATTTACTTCGCCGACAATTTAACATCCCTAAAATTAATATGAAGAGGGTAAGGGCGTCGTGATTGCTTTATTGATAGTTTCTTTATCAAGAATCATATTTAAAACTAATATTTAAACGGAAAAAAGCTTTCATTTAAAAAAGATCTTGTTATATGTGTGAAAAATGTCTAAAAAAGCGCCATTCTGTCAATTGAAATAAACCAAAAATTATACAGAATGGCGCTTTTTTAGACATTTTTTCATACAAATTCCTTTTTTTATAGTATTGATATACATTTACACATGTGACTGGCATACGTACGTATGTTATGTTCGATTTTAATCCGGATTTTTCACTCGAAAATTTAATTTCAATTTTCTTATAAATATTGTATATAGATATCTATAAAATAGATGGGCAAACCCCGCAACTCCACTAAGTATCTATTAAGATTGTTAATCATTAGCAAAGTTTATTTTTATATCGCCCACCTATTCTATAGAACTTCCCAGTATTCTTGATTATACATTAAAAAAGTTAAAAAATAAAAATGAAATTCAATATTTACCTTCTGTTATTGGTTATTTTTGCTGCCATCGCTTTAGCAGCGCCACTTGAATCTGCCTCTAATTTAGCAAGAAAACTTGAATTTGACACTAACGGTCCTGGTAAATATCTTACAATAAATCAATATTTATTATTATTTTGGAAAAAAATACATTAACTGCTAATTTTCGGTTTGCTTTATTTTAATAAATAGGATGTAACTATCATTACTATTATTATTAATTATGGTTATTTGAAAAAAATATTAACTATTAATTTTCATTTACTCAATTTTTATTTTATATAATTTGTAGGCTGTAAGTATTATTCGTTTCATTATTATTAAAGTATTATTTTTGAATATTGTTGATTGTTAATTTTCGTTCTTTATTTATTCATTTTAAACAATAAATAGGTACTTGTAAGTATCATTATAATCAATACTTACCATTATTATTTTCAGAAAAAAAAATATTGTTAACTTTTATTTTATCTTATTTATTTTAATAATAATAATAATAAATAGGTCGTAAGTATCATTCTCATTTTATAAATTACCTTTTTATTAAAAAAAAAGTTAATTATTAATATTTATTTTTATTCATTTATAATAATAAGCTGATCATAGTGAGTATTATTTGTTATTATTATGATTAAATATTTTATCAGTTTGAAAATTTTAAATATTACAATTTATTTATTTATTTTTTTTTGTATAAATAATATAAGGATCCTGTAAATATTATTCATTATTATTATTATTATTGTAATTAATATTTTATTTTATATTTTTTTCTGTGAAAATATTAACTTTAATTTCAATTTTCAAATATCAATAAATAGGCAGTAAGTCTCGTTTATAACTATTATTATTAACATAACTATTATAAATAAAAAAATCATTATTATTAATTTTTCATTTTTTATTTTATTCAAATAAATAGGCGTTGGTTAGTATTAAATTACAATTAATATTCATTTTTTGAAAATACTAATATATTCTTTATTATTAATTGTTTTTTTTTTTTTTGCTTTAAATAAATTAGTATGTAAGTATTATTTATCACTATTACAGTTAATTTTTTTTAAAAAAAATTAATTATTAATTAATTGTTTTAAATAAATAGGTTGTAGATAAAAAGATATTCTAAATTTTTTTTGTATAATTTAAAGATCAATTTTTTAAATGCTATTGAACTCTATATGCATTGAATTATAATAATTAGAAATATTAAAAATATTTTTTTAAAATAAATTGATAAATACTTTAGTTGCTTGTTTTTTTTTTAAAATAGTTTTATATTATTTTTTTGTAAAGTATTTTGATGCTAATTAAAATATTTCTTAAATATTTGTTATTTTCATAATATTTTTTTATTAATAGATTGAAGTAAATGACCTGGTTATTTCAAATGACCTCAAATGACCTCAAAATGGCCGGTCATTTGAGGTCATTCAAATTTTGGATCATTTGGAAATGGCTCATGACCAAATGACTACGGTCATTTCCAAATGACCAGGGTCATTTGGTCATTAGATCATTTTACATATAGTTAACATCCTACCAATCACATTGATTATTAATTGACATGCCATTTGTAAATTCAAAAAAGATTTACTCGGTATGTAATTTTGTAATCGGTAAATTATTATTATTCACAAACTTTTTTTTTAAATATATTATCTTGTCTAGTGTTTTTTCTTAATTACTTTATACCTGATACGATTCAATTGGATTGTTGCTTTACAATAGGTATGGTAAATGGCTTAGTTTTTAGCCAAAATACAAATGCTACTCATCTATCAAATAAAGATTGGTCATTTGGGGTCATTAGTCATTTATTATGTGTAATAATATTTATTGAATAGCATCTAGCAATGTTTTATTTACAGAGAACAATAATCAATTATGATTTGCTAAAAGTTATTAGATAATCAATTAGCTAGAGTTAAATGATCTTCTTAGGTCATTTGAGCTGTGAAATGACCAATGACTGGTCATTTGTCATGTGAGTCATTTGGGTCATTTAAAGTCATTTACTATCCCTGATTTAAGTTACTGTTTTGTATTAAATTTAGTATAATTAAAAAATAAATTAAAAATTTTAAAAATATAATTTAAAAAAATTTATAAACAAAAATTTGATAAATAAGGGAGGTTAATAAAAAACAGATATATTTTTTCTAAGTAAATTTTTTTTAAACTTAAAATCAAATATCTTAATAATTATTAAACCAAATTTAATAAATTTTGTTATTTTTATTTTTATATTTTTAATATTTAGGAGATAGTATTGCATCTGCCCAAACTTAATTAATACTTAAGTGAATTGATATATGGCAGTACCTTAAACACATATATATTATATATCAGTATTAAGACTAGGACTTTAAATTATATAAACTATTTATCTATAGTTAAAACCTACCAGAGTTATCAATATTCTTATATAATAATTGACTTGGATTTTGTATATCCTTACCTATCTTCTAATTAACTTCTATATATTTTCTGCTTTATCTAATATCTAAACTCCCAAATTGGTATATTAATGCTTTAAATGCTTTTTGCTTCAATTTGGTGTATCTAGTTTGTATCCTTACTTGGTATACTTTATGGTTTGTATTTCAAGCTATATAGCTGCTTCTACTATATTAAATAAGTATTTCAATCTGCATGTTATCACAACTGCCAACATTTTTTAACTTTTAGAATCCAGATTTTAATATACTGTATCAAATTTGGTAATTGAGGACTCCAGACATTTAGTACAGAGGTCATACATTACATGTTTTAGCAAAAACACCAAAATTTAAAAAGCAAAAAACCAGTTTTTGGCAATTATCTTGACTTCCAGTAGTCCAATTTGAATGAACTTTTTTTTAAAATAAAGCACTTAGTGAGGCGCATCTAAAAAAAAAGTTCATTCAATTCTGATTACTGGATCAGAAGTTATTTAAGTAAATATAGTTTGTTATTTTTAGCAAATTAAGTCAAAATTGACCAAAATCCAGTTATAATCTATATGAGAGATGTTCAGGTCCTGGTAATTGTATTACTTCTTTTATAATAATAAAATTTCTAAGTATATTTTATAACAGATTACCCTATACTTCTAAAGCTTTTTATAGTTGGGTAGTATTATAAAGCTCCAAAATTATAACAGATGCATTATTATTTTTTTTATAGTAATTTTTAGCAGTTGTAGTCCTAGTTACATACTGCATATACTTATATCATATCTAGTGTTCTGATCCAGGTAGGTATCACCTGGTCACCCGCAGGTGGGTGGGTGACCCAGGTCGAATTATGGCCCACCTGAGTAGTCAACCCGTGGGTCACCTGTGGGTCAACTCACAGGTCACCCACATGGGTGACCCATATGAGTTGGTTAAAACTATATATATAGGCTGTATCTAGTATTCTGACCCAAGTCAGATAACCTGTATGGGTCATGGGTCAGATATTGTTATAATCTAAGTCAAACGTAATGGTATTGAAAAATGCAAAAGTTGAAAGATGCAAAAATTAGAAAAAATTAATATATAATGGTTTTATTTTTTTGTTTTTTTTTCTAAGCCAATTTTTTTAATAGAATTAGACTAATAAAATTTTTTATATCACCCGATAACCCGAGTTACTACCCGCAGGTGACCCATCATGGAATTTGTTCTATTACCTAGTGTTCACCTGGGTGACCCAGATGATCTACCCGCAGGTCACCCTGGTTAGAATTTTCATAACAGGTCAGAACACTAATCATATCAAATTTTTTAATTGAATTGTAAATTAATATTCAACCATATATAAAATCTATTTATAATTCAATTAAAACTTAAAATCACTGGCTTTTATTTATAGAATTTGAATTATTATCAAAATTATTTACTTGAATAAAAACTTTTAATACCAAATAGCAATTGAATTTGTTTTATTAGTTGATCAACAACAATTCTGATTGTTCAAAATTAAAGGTTAGTCGGTTTAAATAGTTCTTCTAAAACTATAGTTAACTATTTGAGTTCACAACCTAGTTAAAATTGGTTTTTTGCATAGAGAAAATAAATTTGTCGCACCCGCGACATGCCGCACCCCCTGCTTCAACAAATCAAATTGCACGATTTTATAGGCAAAAATTTTTAATTTTTAAAACTTAAAATTTTTTGTCTACAAAATTGTGCGATTTGATTGGTCCAAATCAGAAGGTGCAACATGTTGTGGTTTTGACAAATTTCAATTCCCTTTTGTATATTAATTTAGTAATAAGAACTGTAAATTATATATAATAAAATTATCTATAAGGTACTTTAAATCTATAGATATTTACCAGTTTAAAATAATTTATTTGCATTACTATATTAACTCTATTTACAAATTCTATTTAAAATTAGGCTCAAAAAGTAATTTAAAACAGTTATACAGATATTAATTTTTAATATTCTCTGTTATATTTATTCTACTTTTGCAAGAATTATTAACACCCTTAGAAAATTACTTTATTGTGTAATTGTAGATCAGTTATGAATTTAGAAATGATATTCATGAAAGTAAACCAATTCTTATATAACTCATATATGGAATTATAAGATCTTTCCTTGCTTTAGAAAATGCGCTAACCATTTATACAGATTTGGGTAAGATTTTAAAACCTAATTTTATATTGCATATTTGCATATTGTAATATGCGTATTTGCAATTGCATACTTGCAATTTGCATACTGCAATTTGCAAATACGCATATTCTCTGCAACTTATAGAAAACTAATATAACACAGTATTTATTTAAGCTTCTGACTTTTTTTGAATTACTTCAACATAAATTTGTATATAATTTTTTAAGCATTTACAAAATTTATTTTTTTTGAATTGAATTGTTTGCCAGGTAGATAGATTGATAATCACTGATCGTCAAAGACCATTTCGAAAGAATTTGCAAGAAGCCTAAAGAATATGTTACTAGCTATTTGCGTTTGTATGAACTTCGTAATCACAGACTAATAAAAACTTGATAATGCAAAGTAATAATAATACGCATGCACGTCATAAAAGTGCAATTATGCATGAATGAATTAAATATTATTAAAGTTTGACTACTTTCTATCAACTTCCGGATCCAGTAATTATAAGAAATTATGAGAAAATTATTGGCTCCCAAGCAAGATCCACTGAGGCATAACTAACTAAGTATAACAGTATATATAATAAGTAGCTGCATGATGCATTCACGCTAAACCAAGAACGGTTAATAAACTATATTAAACGTTTATTGATTGAATAAATAGCTAGGATTAGATCAAAATTCGAAATTACACTTTTGAGAGTTATTTCGCATTTATACAGAAAGACTAATTTAGAAATTTGTAGCGAATTCAGATACAGCAGATTTAAAAATTAGTAAGATACGTGATGAAATTTGTAAATATTAATAATTTTTTTCAGGAATAAAAATGTAGTTTTAATAAAAATTTTTAGCCAGTATAATATTATATCGAAGTGATATACTGATCGGAAATTATATTATCAAAAACTGCATTTTTATTAGACCATACAAAATTACTTTTCATTTTACATAACATGGTGTCATCAGCGATCAAATTATTTTTTATTCTACTGTAGATCAATAAGCTCATGCTACGCATATAAGGCAACACGCGGAATCAGATTTTTTTTTTGGATCATCAGATAATTCCGCGATCAGACGACACCGGAGAAAAATTAAGAGCAAAAACGGAATAATCGAAAAAAATTTTTTTTGAAAAATTGTTATTATTGAATAGTTTGTTAATCTGCCTAATAAAAATATTTTTACTTATCTTGTCAAATAGGAGTCTCTAAGCACTCCCATTTCATTTTTTGATTTCAAAATTTTGATACACAAATAAGATTTTTAAACTCTTATTTATTTCCAAAATATGCCTGAATTTCTTTGTCTGGCCACTAATGACACCTGATGAATATGTAGACTAGAATAGAATGTACAAAGTTTATGTATAAATCATTTTTTTATATTGATTAATATAGAGTTACTTTATTTGATTGATGCATTATAATGTAGATATCTTATCTGAATATAACCGTTATCCTTTTAGTTGAATAGGATATAAAGCCAGTTACCATAGATTCCTGAAAATAAGCTACTCTGAAAATAAGCAACCCCTTGGTTTTGAGCAAAAAAACCTAAACTTCTCTAATACCCGAAAATAAGCTATCCCATATTTTCAAGCTAAAAACAATAGTAATTTTTTTATTCCGAAAATAAGCAACCTCTCAAATCCAGGTATATACTGGTAATTATACAATCTAATATCGCTGCTCTATTAGTGAATAAACAAGTTTCTAGTAACTTACGGTATACTGGAAAAATAACAAGCGTTACTAGAAACTTGTTTTTTAGTCACAATATCATAAACAATAGCATTATTTTCTAACCGGGATTTACATACGTACATACCACTAGCTGAAATTTTTTAATATGATAGGCTGATATTGAGAAGATTATAGGCAATATGTAACAAACCAAACATTATAAAATCAGGTAAAAGATATTCGGCTAATTAATATAACCATATAAATATTTGCCATCCGATATCTTGTTGACATATTAATTTTTTAAAATATAAACCAAAAAAAGGCCGATATTATTAAGGTTGATATAACAACTAGATATCAGCTTACGATATAAACTGATATTCTAATGAACAACTACATTATAAGAAGATATAATACTGATTAGTTTACTGCTAATTATAATCAAAATTTATGCCAATATTTTATTATTTTACGTTGATATATAACGATAAATTAGTGATATTATATACTTCTTAATGATATATTACCGATT
>QKWP01000113.1:277088-399774 GCA_003550325.1 Gigaspora rosea
TTTTCTGGGTTCCCCTGGCCGTGTATGGCGTGAACCAAGTGAAAAATGGGAAATCGATTGTATTGGTAGTAGTGTAGGACGTAGTCCTGGACGTATGTATTGGGGCTGCTTCTCCTGGTTTGGGGTTGGTCCCTTGTTCCTCTAAAATCCAATTCAAATGGTAAGTTACACCTTGAGATCCTCTGGAAGTACGCTGTCCCAACTATAAATAATTTTCCAGCAAATGATGATTGAGGTCGCCCAATCTTTGTCCAGGATAATGCAAGACCTCATCTTGACGGGATGGGCCTGGAATATTTGAAGAAATACCGAATTCGTGTGATGGATTGGCCGCCACAAAGACTGGATCTTAATCCGATTGAAAACCTGTGGAATGAGATAAAGTGCTCTGTATGCCGTAAGGGAAGGCCAGGTAATCTTGCAGAGCTGGATGCTCTTGTTAAAAAATCGTGGTATGAAACACCACCAGAACTCTGCCGTAAACTGGTCACCAGTATCCCCAATCGGGTCGATGCTTGTATATTAGCTGTGGGCGGACCCATTAAATATTAGAATATAATTTGTTTTTTTTTTATAATAAAATGTAAAGAAAAAAAAAAGAAAGACAAAATGTAAAATTTTGACTTTTGTACAAATGAAAAAATCGAATTTTTAGAATTTTTTGCATAATTTTTGCATGACGTAATGAAACTGCACCAAATTTTAGTATGTTGTACCGTGAGATCGGCGGGTCACGTGACATAAATTTCGTGCCATGTTTACTTACCCGATTTTGAGTGATGGCTCCCCCAAAAGTGTCCATAATAATATGGAATCCCACTGTAAAAGTGGAAGAATTTTGTCAAATAGTAATTCAGTTTCGTCATTATTGACCGAATTTATTTTATATTCTACTTGCGCATTTTTCATTAAAATATGCATAAGTTCAGGTTCAATAGATCGATTACTAGTTGGATAAGATCCTAACAAACCATTTATCCTTTTGAAAGAATAGCACCAATATGCATATGGCGGACCATAATCTAGGCAACATTGTTTAATGTGAAGCGACAAGTGAATATTGGATGTTATCAGATGTGGGCCATAATTTTGTTGAATTAACTTTGCCATGTTTATTAGCCGATTATGTGCTTCGTCTATGTCACTTTGCCTGACTATTCGGCTTACTAATGAATTGCATGCACAGACAAAATTAAAAATAATTTCTTTATCTCCATGTGATAGCAAATCCCACATGCACGGTATAGCATACACTTGATAAAATATTCTCCACTGATCTGCAGTAAATCGACTAAATCCTTCTGCTCCACGTGCGACTTTTGATGGAATACGACCTATATCTGATGGAATTTTAACGTTCGACATACGTTGTTCAATTATTGAAAGTTGTTTATTATTAAGTTTATTATGATCTAATAAGCACTGCTTCATTATCCACTTGCCGATACCTAAAAATAGGCAATGCATTGGATCAACTACCATAAATTTAACTGGATCAAAATAATTTAGCCGATATAGTTCTGACCATCTTACTCCCGTTTCTGAAACATGCTCATCACGTTCTTGTTTATTTGTACAAAGTAACCATTGATTTGCTGCACTAAAATATTGTGAAATATCTACTGGTTTGAACCATTCATCCATACTTTCAAAACCACCGTAGTGATTTCTTTTGGTTTCACGATCATATGTTGCACGTTTTGGACAACGATGGCATTTTACTAAATAACTTGCATGACCGCATATTTTTCTTGCAGCAGGAACATCATTAGCCGATAAAATAAGTGCAGCGTATATCTTGCGTCCTTCTTTATATTCAAATGTTGATGGTAATTCTATACCGGAAGAAAATTCAATTAACTCGTCGACGATTGGAGCAAGATAATGATTTATTTGATGTTTACTAGGCTCATTTGGACCAGGGATGATACCTAATGTTAAAATATTGTTTGGTTTGAATCGTTCTTCACGTGGTAAATTACATAAAACTCCATAAATTACCCCAGTGCTATGAATTGTATAATCGAATGGTTGAAACCAGTCGATATTCATAGCTAAGCCGATATGGCTATCAAGTGTATCATTTGTAAAAAATGGCGTAGGATCATCAGGATTTATAGCGAAATTTTTCCAGATATTACCCTCGTATATGTCTGAGAAAATTCCATTTGGGACATTTCTATTTCTAGAATGCCGTAACATCACCTCAAATCCTGGCCGCTGATACATCATATAAAGTTGCTGCTTTATACTTCCAACTGGGTAAAGCTTTAATGCTCGTAATAAAGTTCCTTCATTTGTTTTTATTATCTCTGCTAATGGTTCATTACATGCCGATCGTCGTGATTCTGATCTATGATTAGGATATTCAACATATGTACACATTTTGCATGCTGGTTGATTTTCCTCTGAATAATTTTTGACTTCTAATAGATCATAAAGTTTATGACACTTCGGGCATGCAACATATTTTTTATATTTAGTTAAGATACCTAAAGACGATTTTGTTGTGGTCAGAGAAGTAGGAAACTTATCGGCTTCATTTATTTTGAAATGTACAAGTATAATTCGAAGAAATTTAATTAATGTTTCTGTACCAACATCGGATACATTGAAACGTTGCTGATATTTCATTATCCATACGATGATCCAATCATGCGAATTATCATCGAAAGTAAACGGTGGATCAAAAACTTCAGGATCGATTTCTGGCGGAATAAAATTAACAGGTTCACGGCTTGCTTGCGAAGATTCACTTGCAGAATCACTTGAAGAAGAACTACTTGAGGAAGAAGCATCATCAGGCTCTTCTTTCTGAATTATCATAATTTCATCATCATCTGATGGTTGATATATATCAAATGGCGATGATTCTTCTAAAGCTTCATCAATGTTCATCTCTTCATCATCGATGGGTGAAGGCATCCGAAATTTTGCTTTACCCGATTTTCTGGAGATTGGCGACTGTTCAATAAAATCATCTTCTAGAAATAAACTTATAGATTCAGTACTCGAGTTTGTATTATCATCTTCGTCACTGGCTGTACTATCTTCTTCGGAACTATTGTTATCCGATGCATTGTTATCCGAACCACTATCATCAGAATCACTGTTATCCGAACCACTATCGTCAGAATCATTGTTATCCGAACCATTATCATCAGAATCATTGTTATCCGAACCATTATCATCAGAATCATCGTTATTTGAATCTTCACTTCCTGAACTAGCACGTTTTGGAAATTCTGGCAGTGGTTCTTCTCTATGTTTATACTTTGCCGTGGACGATTGCTTGGTGATCCTACTAGATTGACCAATTTCGGGTAAGGCCATATGGGATTGCTGTGTTCGTGGATCGACATATTTCCCTTGACATTTCGGGCACTTACATACTACTTTTTTTGTTTTGCGTACATATTTTCCTGAACTCTCTTCGGATGACGACATTATTATTTTACTATTATGGTTTTTATATTGGGTAAAATGCGTATTGATTTTTTTGCAAGATTTTTGCAAGAAAATTTATGCTGCAATCGACGTCTTAAATACTTTTTCGAAATAAATCGGCCCTATATATATAAACAATTCAAGAATTTATGCATATCATAGATTTAAATTACCGATCACTAATTAAATCATCGGAATTAATTTTCCTTGTAATATATAATACAGTATAAATAAAACATGGAAACGATTCATTCAATCAATTCTCTTCAGAACGTGTTTATTTTTTTCTTCCCGGAACACGTCAATTTCTTCTTTTTTTTTTTAAAAAAAAACAATAAAACACAAATATCTTCGTACAACATTATAAAAAGCATTATACAAATATAGTAATATTATGAGTACAGAAAGACTATCGATGATACGCATAGAATTCTTCGAATATTAACTGTTCACTAAATATCTTCTCAAGAGAAAAACAGTTGAAAAACTTAAAGGTTGCGTCAAGATAAACACGAAACATTTAACAAAGTAAACTTTTATATACGAACAGTAGAAGATATAAGTAGAATTCTTAGAATACTTACAACTTAGACCGCATAAAGATTTCAAATGAAACAAAACTCTTCGGAAAGTTAAAGATAAACGTGTTATAACCATAACAAGGAAAAATAAACTTAATCACAAGAGCCGATATTCTACAAAATGTATATACCAAGTTTTTCACTCATATCATTGCTATAATGAACATATCTTCTCAAATGAAATCTTTTTTTTTTGAAAAAATAGTACCAATTTTCGATTATTTCGTCTAACTAAAACTATTCGCGTATCTTCCTAGAAAAAGGTAAAATTATTTTCCTTTGCGTATCTTCCTAGTCAAAAATTAATGCGTTTGTCTTTTACCTAAATATATTATAGAATTATACTACGTACGTATATAATGCATGCAACATTAAAATTTTATCCGAATACGGAAAACAATGTCAAACATTTATAATCATGCATTAGAATGCAAACAATACCGAACCCTGATAATCATGTGACAATCAGATTGGTGCATTGTCCAAGCGAAAGGTACATTATTTTAATGTAATCGTTATTTATTTAATGATATTTAAGTGATATTAATTTAATATATATATAATGTTCAATTTTCTATTCGAGTACAGAAGAATTCCAAGGAATAATGCAGAATATGTGATAATTTGGTTATTGATAATTTCTTTCGCATATCTTCCTAATGAAGTAATTTTTTAAATGATATTATAACGATATTAATATTATATTTTAATTTATTTTTATTCGAGTACATAAGAACTTCAGATCAAGTAATTATTAAGTTCGTTCGTATATCTTCCTAATTATCTTTTACCTAAATATATTATAGTATTATACTACGTATATAATGCATACAACATTAAAATTTTAACCGAATACGGAAAGAAGATCAAAGGAACGTGCATTAGAATGCATATAATGCTCGAGTACGAAAGAAAATCAAAGAACAATACCGAACCCTGATAATCATGTGACAATCAGATTGGTGCATTGTCCAGTATTGTCCAAGCGAAAGGTACATTATTTTAATGTAATCGTTATTTATTTAATGATATTTAAGTGATATTAATTTAATATATATATAATGTTCAATTTTCTATTCGAGTACAGAAGAATTCCAAGGAATAATGCAGAATATGTGATAATTTGGTTATTGATAATTTCTTTCGCATATCTTCCTAATGAAGTAATTTTTTAAATGATATTATAACGATATTAATATTATATTTTAATTTATTTTTATTCGAGTACATAAGAACTTCAGATCAAGTAATTATTAAGTTCGTTCGTATATCTTCCTAATTATCTTTTACCTAAATATATTATAGTATTATACTACGTATATAATGCATACAACATTAAAATTTTAACCGAATACGGAAAGAAGATCAAAGGAACGTGCATTAGAATGCATATAATGCTCGAGTACGAAAGAAAATCAAAGAACAATACCGAACCCTGATAATCATGTGACAATCAGATTGGTGCATTGTCCAGTATTGTCCAAGCGAAAGGTACATTATTTTAATGTAATCGTTATTTATTTAATGATATTTAAGTGATATTAATTTAATATATATATAATGTTCAATTTTCTATTCGAGTACAGAAGAATTCCAAGGAATAATGCAGAATATGTGATAATTTGGTTATTGATAATTTCTTTCGCATATCTTCCTAATGAAGTAATTTTTTAAATGATATTATAACGATATTAATATTATATTTTAATTTATTTTTATTCGAGTACATAAGAACTTCAGATCAAGTAATTATTAAGTTCGTTCGTATATCTTCCTAATTATCTTTTACCTAAATATATTATAGTATTATACTACGTATATAATGCATACAACATTAAAATTTTAACCGAATACGGAAAGAAGATCAAAGGAACGTGCATTAGAATGCATATAATGCTCGAGTACGAAAGAAAATCAAAGAACAATACCGAACCCTGATAATCATGTGACAATCAGATTGGTGCATTGTCCAGTATTGTCCAAGCGAAAGGTACATTATTTTAATGTAATCGTTATTTATTTAATGATATTTAAGTGATATTAATTTAATATATATATAATGTTCAATTTTCTATTCGAGTACAGAAGAATTCCAAGGAATAATGCAGAATATGTGATAATTTGGTTATTGATAATTTCTTTCGCATATCTTCCTAATGAAGTAATTTTTTAAATGATATTATAACGATATTAATATTATATTTTAATTTATTTTTATTCGAGTACATAAGAACTTCAGATCAAGTAATTATTAAGTTCGTTCGTATATCTTCCTAATTATCTTTTACCTAAATATATTATAGTATTATACTACGTATATAATGCATACAACATTAAAATTTTAACCGAATACGGAAAGAAGATCAAAGGAACGTGCATTAGAATGCATATAATGCTCGAGTACGAAAGAAAATCAAAGAACAATACCGAACCCTGATAATCATGTGACAATCAGATTGGTGCATTGTCCAGTATTGTCCAAGCGAAAGGTACATTATTTTAATGTAATCGTTATTTATTTAATGATATTTAAGTGATATTAATTTAATATATATATAATGTTCAATTTTCTATTCGAGTACAGAAGAATTCCAAGGAATAATGCAGAATATGTGATAATTTGGTTATTGATAATTTCTTTCGCATATCTTCCTAATGAAGTAATTTTTTAAATGATATTATAACGATATTAATATTATATTTTAATTTATTTTTATTCGAGTACATAAGAACTTCAGATCAAGTAATTATTAAGTTCGTTCGTATATCTTCCTAATTATCTTTTACCTAAATATATTATAGTATTATACTACGTATATAATGCATACAACATTAAAATTTTAACCGAATACGGAAAGAAGATCAAAGGAACGTGCATTAGAATGCATATAATGCTCGAGTACGAAAGAAAATCAAAGAACAATACCGAACCCTGATAATCATGTGACAATCAGATTGGTGCATTGTCCAGTATTGTCCAAGCGAAAGGTACATTATTTTAATGTAATCGTTATTTATTTAATGATATTTAAGTGATATTAATTTAATATATATATAATGTTCAATTTTCTATTCGAGTACAGAAGAATTCCAAGGAATAATGCAGAATATGTGATAATTTGGTTATTGATAATTTCTTTCGCATATCTTCCTAATGAAGTAATTTTTTAAATGATATTATAACGATATTAATATTATATTTTAATTTATTTTTATTCGAGTACATAAGAACTTCAGATCAAGTAATTATTAAGTTCGTTCGTATATCTTCCTAATTATCTTTTACCTAAATATATTATAGTATTATACTACGTATATAATGCATACAACATTAAAATTTTAACCGAATACGGAAAGAAGATCAAAGGAACGTGCATTAGAATGCATATAATGCTCGAGTACGAAAGAAAATCAAAGAACAATACCGAACCCTGATAATCATGTGACAATCAGATTGGTGCATTGTCCAGTATTGTCCAAGCGAAAGGTACATTATTTTAATGTAATCGTTATTTATTTAATGATATTTAAGTGATATTAATTTAATATATATATAATGTTCAATTTTCTATTCGAGTACAGAAGAATTCCAAGGAATAATGCAGAATATGTGATAATTTGGTTATTGATAATTTCTTTCGCATATCTTCCTAATGAAGTAATTTTTTAAATGATATTATAACGATATTAATATTATATTTTAATTTATTTTTATTCGAGTACATAAGAACTTCAGATCAAGTAATTATTAAGTTCGTTCGTATATCTTCCTAATTATCTTTTACCTAAATATATTATAGTATTATACTACGTATATAATGCATACAACATTAAAATTTTAACCGAATACGGAAAGAAGATCAAAGGAACGTGCATTAGAATGCATATAATGCTCGAGTACGAAAGAAAATCAAAGAACAATACCGAACCCTGATAATCATGTGACAATCAGATTGGTGCATTGTCCAGTATTGTCCAAGCGAAAGGTACATTATTTTAATGTAATCGTTATTTATTTAATGATATTTAAGTGATATTAATTTAATATATATATAATGTTCAATTTTCTATTCGAGTACAGAAGAATTCCAAGGAATAATGCAGAATATGTGATAATTTGGTTATTGATAATTTCTTTCGCATATCTTCCTAATGAAGTAATTTTTTAAATGATATTATAACGATATTAATATTATATTTTAATTTATTTTTATTCGAGTACATAAGAACTTCAGATCAAGTAATTATTAAGTTCGTTCGTATATCTTCCTAATGAAGTAATTTTTAAATGATATTATAGCGATATTAATATAATTTATTTTCAGCGAAAGGTAAATTAATATTATATGCAGCTTTATTAATAAATTTTAATTATCAGGAGACATAAGACAGATAATACAGATAATAGAAGATAATTACCATATAGCTATCGAACTTATAAAAAGGATGGTATCTTTCCTAGAAAATTTCGTTGTCGATTTCAATTCAATATCTCATCCTAAAATTACTTTTCGCAACTAAATCAATCCTCTTTCACCTTTTTTTTACCTTAAAATTTTTTCTCATTAATTTTTTCGATTTCAATATACAATGGGAAAAAAAGAAAAGCAACTTCCCAAGGCTGAAAGCAGCAAGATGGCGAAGAAAAGAGCACGCAAACATAAGAAGCAAAAATGTAAGATTTCGATAAGCCGATATAGTAATTTATTAATAATCAATTAATTATTAACTTTATATTTTTAGTAGACGCAAAGGTGATCGCTGCAGCGATTGCGGGAGCAATCGCCGCTGTTCAAGGCAAGGGGAAGAGGAAGCAAATAGAACCTGAACCACCAGAAAGCTCTAGTTCTAGTAGTGCAGGCACTACTAGTAGTGATGATGAGAGAGGAAGATCAAGGAGAGGAAGTATCAGTAGCAGAAGCAGTAGTCGTTCCAGCAGCAGCAGCAGCAGTAGCAGTAGCAGCAGCAGCAGCAGTAGCAGTAGTAGCAGTTCTGAGAGTAATCGTCCTCCGAGACCACTAACAAGAGAGCAATCGTCCCATCTTCGGGTAAATATATTATTGCCTTCTCATGTCTTTTATGAATAGATTTACTTTATATTTTTAATTTTTATTTTATATTATTTTTTTTGCAGGCCGAAATTAAAATCTTGATAGAAGGCGGAAAGCTATCGGCCCAAAAACCGGATCCTAACAAAAATTGGTCTTCGCAAACAAAGAATATCCGGAACAATTTAATCCCATCAATAATAAAAAATTTGCCCGGATACAAACAACATTCAGGTGCTATCGAAACTATATTGAAATCATATCACAAGACGCAGAGGCGTACTTCAGCAATAAACTCGGATCCAGCCCTAAAAGCATACAATCGTGCACGCATTGGGAAAAACAGTAAGGTGAACGAGGTAATAACAATTTTTTTTCTTTGTTTCATATAAATTTTTTAATTTATCATTTTTATTCATTTTTATAAAATAATTTAGAAAAGAAGAAGGAGGCGTAAGGCATTATCATTCTTGATGAGTGCTGGAAATAAGGGTATTGGTCTGTACCCACGGGAAGATTTGGAGCGGTTTACGACAAGTCAAGGTGGAAACGCTTATCATTCTGCGGAAGAATGGGTGACAGATGAGGAAGCGACTGAAAGGGGCGGGAGGGATGGGCAAAAAATTAAAAAATTAATATGCGTGGAAAAATGGTGGCGCAGACCTCATGTAAGTCAAATATATTATAGTAATGCTAAGTTACAATTAAATTAATAATGTATCGTCCTAATACAATATGTTTATTTAGTTGAAACAGCTATTTCATAAAAGGATCGATCCAGTTGTGAAACAGCTGCAGCCTAAGAACAATAGAATGATTTCACGCCATTATGGTGAGAAGATTGATAGGGAAGATGTACCACCACTAGATTGTCCAAGTTGGGCATTATCCGTCGAAGCCCGAGAACTATATTATATCCCGGATCCTGACTTTGATACCGAACTATTAAGTGGGCAAGAAGATTCACGAAAAAAAAGAAAAGAAAAGGTGGGGATAGGCACAAGAAACGAAAAAAAAGTCATACGGCTGAGACAGAAACTGAAGAACGAGCAAGTGAAACAGGTGTAAAAAGGGGAAGAGTGGATGATGATGATAAAGTTGTATTATATGAAAAAGAAAACCTAGAAGATCAGCAGCATCCTCAAAAGCACCAACACCAAAATCAGCAACATGCAGATCAGTAACACACTCAAAACCGGCAACACCCACATCATCAAAACCGGCAACACCCACATCATCAAAACCGCCAACACCTACATCATCAAAACCGGAAACACACATATTATCAAAACCGGAAACACCCACATCATCAAAAACACCTATAACATCAGAAAAAACACCTAAAACATCAGAAACAACAACAGCTACAAATGAACCATCATCATCAACGGAAGTAATAGCAGTAGCAGAAGCCTTAATATCAAAAATACCACTAACATCATCAACGTCAGCAGCCTCCTCAACATCAACACCGGTGCCACTAGCAAAAATAACATTACAATTTGCCCGAGGCTCTGCAAAAAAACCAAGTAAACTGCCGTCAGAAGATGATGCGTTAGTATTTAGAGATGAAGGAGTTGAAGCTGAGGATGGAGGTGACGATGGAGGTGACGATGGTGGTGAGGATGGAGGTGAGGACGAAAATGAAAGTGAAGGTGAAAGTGTGGTTAGTGCAGAAGCTAGTGAAAAAGTGGAAAAAGGAAAACGAAAACTGGAAGATTATGAGGACAATGAAGGTGAAGGTTGGGTTGAAAGTAAAAAAAGGAAAAAAGGGTCGCAAAAAAAGAAAGATGATAAAAAGAAAGCGAAAAGATCGAAAAGAAGGCGATAAATTAGATTTTTGTTAGATTTATCTGTTATTGTGTTTTTTAATTTTAAAATAGTGTTTTTATCGGAATATAATAAAATTTAATAAATAATCAGTAAAATAATATAAATATCAGCCAATCGGCCAATGTGTATATAAATGTAATCAGTAAACAGTTAAATAGCAAAATTATACAAATATCATCAACTATCGCCTTCGGTGATAGCAGACCGATAGACTATAGACTCAAATATTCGGTTTAAACCTAAAACCTATCGGTCTGCTATTACCAAAGGCGATATTTTATTAATAATAAAAAGATGATATATAATATCGGTAAAATATACTTTAAATTTTAGGAACCGATTACTATAAATTTTATAAATATATAACTAATCATATTAAAAATCGCTAATTATTGGCCAAATATTATTCAAATATCAGTCAAATATTATTCAAATATCAGTCAAATATTATTCTAAAGAATAAAGAAAATATGTTAAAGACTAAATAATCATTAAAAAATATAACCAATATATCAGTACAATATCGTATAAATTATGAAAAAATTTGTAAAATAGCCAATACAATATCTTCTTATGATTTATCTAATCGTGAATTTATCACCAAAATATCAATCTAAATATCTGACTTGTATATTCTTTATAATTTCACTAATCTTCATAAAAATATATGAGTATTTTTTACCGACTTATAACCGATATGCAACAAATTTTCTTAAATTAGCAGCCTATCGGCCTATTTTGATCCCCTATCAATCTGCATCATATCGGCCTGCAATCTTCATAGGCGATTTTTAGATGATATTAGGGTAATATTTTTGATTTGGACAGTGTAATTAAACTATTAATAAAAAATAACATGTATATGTTGTCCTCAGATCGATCCTTGCGTCAGATTGATACCGGCCTAAATTAGATTAGGGTTAGGGTAAAATTATGGTAAAGTTAGGAGGTAGTTTAGGCCAGTTGTTGCCGATCATTTAATGCTGGTCAATAATAGTCATCTGACGTGCGTCGGATTCAATCTGACGCAAGTTTTAATCTGAGGCACAACATATATAAATTGTAGCTAATATAAAAGATTTATATATTCTAATACGCATATATAAAACAAGTGCTAAAGTTTGATCAAAAACACAATTAATGTCGCGTACAATTCAATTTAGTTATCGTGATCCCGGTTCATTATTCATGAGTGCTGACTTATATTATAAAAAAAATAATATGTATTTGTTATAAAGATAAGGTTTCGAACTTTCGATTTTACCCCTTATTATTTGCCAGATTAGGCTCTATAATATCATATATGATACGTAATCACAATCAATAATATCACATATTTTTCACGAGTTGATCTAATAAATAATAAATAAGCTTGAAAACACCTGAAGTTACATTTTTTCTCTTGGCATTATTCTATACATTTTAGGGTTTATTTCTGATTTTTATCTGTTCACTTTTTTCTATTAATTTTATTTTATTTTATTTCTAAATAAATGTCTTCATACTACTGTACATATTATATCATATATCCATCATTTATCTATTAATACCGTCGTTATTATTCTTACATATGGGATCTTTGCTAAAAGAAAAAGAACTTCTTTTAGACTATAATAGTCCTGAAAGAAAGAACTCCAATATGGTATGATCATTATGTGATTTACGATGTATCGAGTTATCTTCATTATAATCCTAAAGTTGCTAAAAATATTTAAAAATGGGTATACTAAAATCAAGATATACCATAGAGAACTAAGGGTTGAAAACATTTAATCGCATAGAATTTTGCTTCTGCTTAGATAGAATAATGTTAGTGTTAGGGTTTGAATGTGTTTTTGTTTGATTTTTATGTTACATGACTTAAATTTTGATTTGACCAGATATTGAAAATTTTTTAGGTTGGTGATGCTATGATATTGAATGATGTTGATCTTTTTCAGAATGGTATTAAATCCAGTTCGGTTAAACAAACAGATTATTTTTTTTAGGCAATTACAAATAAACTATAGTTGAAGTTAAAATAAGTATAATAAAGTAGCTACATCACTATTTGTTGGCTAATTTTAGATCATGCAATCTCTGTTGATCTTATTAAACTCCTAAAAAGGAAACAGACTATAACTTAACTTAGTGCCAATCATTCACATTTTGAAATTATGATGCCAAGAAAAGTTTCTTACAAGATTTTAATTTAATCTATTACTCGCCATTAATTTAAAAAATAAACTTGAAAGTCCACAACCTCATTTTCTTTTTGCAGCACTCAAATTATTTTTATCTTCACCTCTAATTATTCTAATTAAAAAAGATGACATATTCCTTTTCTTATTCATTTTATTTTTTATTCCAATTAACTATTTATCAATACCATTGTTGATAATTTTACAATCATTTTGCCATGTGTTCACGACATATCAAATTGCTATGGAGATGAAACAATTTGGTCCATATATTTAAAGAAATATCATAGATAAGCAGATTGTCATTAAGAGTAAAATTATTTAGCTGCACAAAAATTTCTTTATACTGTTAGTTTAAGCTAAATGTATTAAACCCAAATCAATTAAACTGTTAGCGCATTAAACGATTAATTGTTAAAAAAAAATTTTTTTTTCTAGGCGATTTCAATTTTTGATTCTAAAATATATATATAATTAAAATTAAATAAAAACTTTTAATAAAATAATCTAAATTAATTTAAGCACGAACATTTGGACATGCCTAACTACTAGTCTTAATTATAAATAGAATAATGTATATAAGTTCTATTTCTTTTTAAATGTATTCATATAACGTTCCTGGTTTTAACACGACTACCCTAATTAGCAATAATTGGGTAAATTAGTATGGAAGATAGAAAATATAGCACCCTATTATTTGTACTCATCAATTACAGTTTAGTAAATCATTACTCATAAAGCATATTCATAAATTGGGTCATAAATATCCCAAAAATTCGCTCTGCAATGGCACATGTAAGCCATCATTTACATATGTACGTACGTACTATAATAGAGTAAATTTAGTGGCATTAATTGTCGCATAACCAATATTATAGAACTTTCACTACAAAAATTTTAAGAAGTAGCTTTTTTAATATAAAGATAAGCTCAGTCTTACAGAACTCTAAAATGCTATTCACGACATTTTTTTCTATTTTCATTTGTCGAAGCCCAAAGTTTTGCACTTTTTCTCTTCAAATTTTCTTAGATCCACATTATTTGTGTCAATCAATTACTTCAACAATGATCGTCAATGGCGATTATCTACAACTCAGATTTTGATAATTTGAGGCTTGATGATATGCAGTACCAGTTATCCCAATAAGTTCAAGATCAATTTGATTTATTATTAAATTATTCAAGATTAACTACGGAACTTCAAACCTGATTGATATGGTTATGCGAACCATCTTAATCTACATTCGTACATACTAATAAAATTAGTATTATCTATTACGATAAGGGTTTAAGCAACAATCGTTTTTCAAAAATTATTTATTATTTAAATGTAGCTGCTATCAGCTTATCCAACACAACAACTTGTCTCAAAATCTTCACATCTACTTTACATTTAAAACAATATTTAAGATAACCCAGACGAAAATCACGCCTAAACAGTAATTTAAATATTAACATATTAACACAGCTGCTATCAACCGGTCAAATCGTTTATACATCATTATGCCTTATCTCAAGATCTTTATCCCCTCTTCTGGGCCAATCAGAGCGCCTGCTAAAAACTTTCCCTCATATATAGAATGATCAACATAAACTCTACCCTTAACCAATTTTGTTGGCTAATTTTAGATCATGTAATCTCTGTTGATCCAGGGCCAGTAATTTTCTGCAGTGACAAAATCAAGATTATGTGGTGACAGAATTTAAATTATGTGATGTGATGTGGGCCATATTTGCCAAATTATGTGCGATTCTGCGGTATACTTGGCCAAATTATTTGCGATTCTGTGGCATGCTTACGAAATTATGTGTAATTTTGTAAAATTTGTCAGAACTTTCCAGACTCTGTTTTGAAAAAATTTTCATGGCCTTGCTCGTAATTTGAGTTCATTCAAATTCTACGTCAGGAGATACCAGATCTGTTAAATTTTATATATCGACTTGCCAATAAATTTGCAAATTATGTGACAATTTTTATAAATTGGCTATTTTGCGGTGATAAACACCAAATTATGTGATATAGGCGTATTTATGTGAATTCTGTGGTATTATGTGAAACACATAAAATCACTAGCCCTGTGTTGATCTTATTAAACTCCTAAAAAGGAAACAGACTATAATTTTGTAACAATCGTTTACATTTTGAACTTCTAAAAAAAAATATTAATTATAATGCCCAAGAAAAGTTTCTTATTGTACGGGTCTTATATAACAACTGGGATTATAGAATATCAGTATGGTACAACATGCCAGATCAGTATGGTATGGATACAATTTTATCAACCATACCATATTAAACTGCTAATATTAAATATATATATTAGCAGAACAGTATGGTACGCTTTGATAAAATCCACAACATACCACACGGATCTGGTAGCTATACAATTTTTACATTTTTTTATCGTTATATTTGTTCCTTGAATAATTGATAAGCGGACCAGATATCTTTAATATAAGTTTTCACATATGATATATTTTTCAATGTGTTTATCATACTGATTTTTCTTTATTGTAGACATTAACGTTTAATTTTGATAATATATCAAAAATAAAAGGGAATCAATTCTTGAACAATTTTTGGTCACGTGATATTCCGACGTCAATTAGCCAATTAAAAATCAGGATCAGGTGTAACATAAAGGGGATCGCTAAAGCCTTGTACCCACGTGACTTTTGAAATTTTAGTTATAATTAGGGTTAGGGTTAGTTTACCCGTTAGGAGAGGGTATAAATATAGATAAAATTGCCTTCTCTACATTTTTCATTAATGCACCAAAACAGGTTTAGACAATCGGTTTTATATTTTTGTAGTTTTTTTGATTTTTGACTTCTCTGTGTAAACAAAATTTCATGATTTTGATTGGCTAATCTACATATAAAAAGTCATGTGGGTACAAGGCTTTAGCGGATCCCAACGTAAAGAAATTCAAAACAAACGAAAATCGTATTTATCTAGCATAGTGCCGTACCCGGATAACTTTTTATCTGAAAGGTTGTAACCTTTAACAAAATTTAATAACCGGTTTTATATCCTATTCAAATGAAAGGATAATAGTTATATCCGGATAGGATATTTATATGATTGTTATACAGTATTATTGCATAAATCAATAAAGTAACTCTATAATAATAAAGTAAAAAAATTATAAAAACGAATAAAAATGAATCACTATATGCTCGCCTAAATATTAAATGTGACAGATTAAAATGAAATCGGATTAAAATGTAATTTTTCTATTTTTAAAGCAAAATTTTAAAATTTTTTGGAGGTCATTTTTGGAGGGTTTTTTAGCATTTTGGTTAGGGTAATTAATAAATGAGTATATGTGGGTTTTATAAGCTATAAAGGAGAGCAAGAGAGGTCCCCAGATCATTTTAATCTGATTTCATTTTAATCTGCCACATTAAATGCTAACTTTTCATACATTAAAAGAATAGTTCTAATATTCATATATATTTAACGATGTAATTAATAATTTTTACATTCCCTGTGTAGAACACATCTACATTTGTTTTTTGGCAACGGCAGGAATCTGATCGGGTGTCATGTCTAGAAGATAATTACTAAATTTTTTTTTAAACAAACATAAATTTATCTTTTTCGACATAAAAAACTTGCATCCCCAAGTTATTCCTATTTTGTTTAGACATAAGATGTTCTTCTGTTACGCCAATACAAAAAAAATGACGAAACAATAAAAATTGTTATACAAAATTGTCTTTAAAGATACTTCTCAAATAAGGTATCTGTATAATATTGTTACAAAAGAATAATCTTTATATATATTAATGAAAAAAAATCAATGTAATTATTAATAAGTAATTATTATTAGTAATTTATTACATGGCTGTGCATTTCACAATCGATGAAAATCGAGAAAGAACGCATGTTCATTCAGAATTAAATTCAGAAATGATGTGGAATAATAACTAATTATTATCAGTAATTTATTATATGATCTGCATACAAGATGAAAATCGAGAAAGAACACATGTCAATTCAGAATTTCGTAAATTCAGAAATGATATGGAACAATAAGTAATTATTATCGGTAATTTATTACATGATCTGCATACAAGATGAAAATCAGAAAGAACACATGTCAACTCAGAATTTACGTAAATTCAGAAATGATAAGTAATTATTATCAGTAATTTATTACATGATCTGCATACAAGATGAAATCAGAAAGAACACATGTCAACTCAGAATTTACGTAAATTTAGAAATGATAAGTAATTATTATCAGTAATTTATTACATGATCTGCATAACAAGATGAAAATCAGAAAGAACACATTTCACCTATTAAATAAATATAATAAACAAATGAAATATTAAAATCATGTTCTTATTTAAAATACATTAAATTTATGATGTAGACAAGTTTTACACCGAGTGATGCTAGTATATAAATAATACGCAAATTAAAATTTTTATTATAATTGTATTTTATGCTATATTATCCTATATTATATCTTAAATTAACAATAATTTATCTGTTTATCAGTTTTATAATTCGGGTATCCGGATAGCCTAACAGTTAACCGGTTATTGTACCCTAGAGTATGATCACTAATCTAGCAAATCATCTTTCTGGCCTAACAAAAAAGTTTTCTCGCACAATTTTGCTATATAATCCACCTTCTAACCACATGAACCCAAACCCTAATGAATTCAATTTTTTTTTCAAAGACAATTGATGCCAGAAAGTCTCGTAACAGAAAATCGATTCTACACCCTGTCAATTTCATTGTATAGCTACCAGACCCGTATGGTATGGTATGGTGTGGATTTTATCAAATCATACCATACTGTTCTGCTAATATATAGATTTAATATAATAGCATATCAGTATGGTATGATTTTTAAATATACGTACCATACTATTGTACTAATTTGATATTAATATAGATCAGTATGGTACAGTTTGATAAACTGCATCCATACCATACTGATCTGGCATGTCGTACCATACTGATATTTGTAATACCTATAACAACCTGTGCTTTTTTCACTCATTTATTGGCACATGTTTAAAAAATAACTAAATCGGAACACCTTCATATTAATAAAAATATGAAATGTACCGATTCAATTATTTATTTTTATTATTATTAAAGTTATTTTCACATTTTAAAAATATTGGGACATTCGCATCATTAGGTCTTTTTAATTTTTATTGGATGATGTCAGCATTATTTTGGTTTCGCTTTTTTTTAAATTGTCTTGAATAGATTATTAGAACTTCATTTCTTTGAATTCTTATTAAATAGAGTTGCATTATTGTTGGATTTTTGTTAAATTTTTATTGGATAAGTCATACATTATTAGATCTTCGCTTTTATTCTTAAATTCTTTATTTATTGTGTATTACAGAAATATGTATTATATAAACTCATATCTAAGTAATGTACATATAGATATAAGCAAAAAAAATTATGAAAGTATGTATGGTTAGCAATATTTATAAAATTTATCTTTTATAAATAATCCCTTTTAATAGTTAGGGTTAGAGTAAGCGATAATATTGTCCTTTTTCATGTTAGAGTTGGTATAGGTTATAAATAAAATTTTTTAAAGAATTTTTTTTACGAACTATACGTGCTATCTTAATTTCTACTATACATACTTTATCAATTATACACTACATATTTGCTATATACTCTTATTTATTGGGTTTTTTTTAAATTTTATTGTATAAGTCATACATTATTAGATCTTTGCCTTTAATCTTTGCTTTCTTTAAATTCTTTATTAGACAGATTCGTATTTTATTAAAATTCTTTTTTGGGCGGATTGCACGTTATTAATTTTTTGCTTTCTTTAAATTCTAATTATACTGAGTCATATGTTATTTTATTTTACTTTCTTTATATAATTTTCACCGAATGAGGTTATGTTATTGAATTTTCGCTTTTTTAAAAATTTCTATGCGTAGTTATGTTTTTGCTTTTAGATTAGGTTTAGTCTTTTTTTAAAAAAAAAATTCTTGTGATTTTTTTACTTTATTAGGTTTATGCCTGAACTTTGATTTAATTATTTGATATTTTGCATGAAATAATTTATAATTTAAAATCATAGATTTTTTTTATTTACGCTATTATATAATGCGTGTGTTTAATATTTCATGATAGTAATATTAAAATTGGCTTTCTATTGAGGTGAAGATGACGCATTGGTTGTTATGTCAGACCCATACAATAACTATAAATTACAAGATTTTAATTTAATCTATTACTCGCCATTATTTAAAAAGATGGACTTGAAAGTCCACAACCTCATTTTCTCTTTGCACCACTCAAATTATTTTTATACATTTTAAGTTTATATAGTACATTTAATTTTATTATTTCAATCTTCACCTTTAATTATTCTAATTAAAAAAGATGACATATTACCTTTTCATATTCATTTTATTTTTATTTCAATTAACTATTTATCAATATCGTCATTGATAATTTTACAATAATTTTGCCATGTGTTTATGACATATCAAATTACTATGGAATGAAACAATTTGGCCCATAGATTTAAGAAATATCACAGATAAGCAGATTGTCGTTAAGAGTTAAAATTATTTAGCAGCACAAATTTCTTTATACTGTTAGTTTAAGCTAAATAGTATTAAATCCAAGTTGGTTAAACTGTTAGGCATATTAAACGATTAATTGTTAAAAAAAATTTTTTTCTAGGTGGTTTAAATTTTTGATTCTAAAATACATATATAATTAAAATTAATAAAAACTCTTAATAAAATAATCTAAAAAAAATACGAATAAAAAAATTAATTTTAAGTACAGACATTTGGACGTGCCTAACTACGAGTCATATTTAAAACTAATATTTAAACGAAAAATGTTTTCATTTAAACAAGATCTTAATTAATTATAAAAAGGATTGTATAAAATTTGTCTAATATTGTGTTATATATGTGAAAAAAGTCTAAAAAGTACTATTCTGTCTATTTTTTTCTAACTTTTGTTTTAATTGAAATAAAATAAAAATTAGACAGAGTGCCGCTTTTTTAGACATTTTTTTTAGACAATCCTTTTTTTTAGTTTACACATGTGGCTGGCATGTTGTGTTCGATTTTAATCCGGATTTTTCACTCAAAAATTTAATTTCAATTTTTTTATAAATATAGTAGGCAAACTCAGCAAATCCCGCAACTCCACTAAGTATCTATTAAAATTGTTAATCATTAGCAAAGCTTATTTTCATATCACCTAACTATTCTATAAAACATCACAGTATTCTTAATTATACATTGAAAAAGTTAAAAAATAAAAATGAAATTCATTCTATTATTGGTTATTTTTGCTGCCATCACTTTAGCAGTGCCACTTGAATCTGCCTCTAATTTAGCAAGAAAACTTGAATCTGACACTATCATTCCTAGTAAATATCTACAATAAATCAATATTTATTATTGTTTTGGAAAAAATACATTAACTGCTAATTTTCAGTTTGTTTTATTTTAATAAATAGGATGTAACTATCATTACTATTATTATTAATTATTGTTATTTGAAAAAAATATTAACTATTAATTTTCATTTACTTATTTATTATTTTATGTAATTTTTAGGCTGTAAGTATTATTCATTATCATTATTATTACAGTATTATTTTTGAATATTGTTGATTGTTAATTTTCGTTCTTTATTTATTCATTTTAAACAAAAAATAGGTGTTTGTAAGTATCATTATAATCAACACTTACCATTATTATTTTCAGAAAAAAAATATTGTTAATTTTTATTTTATCTTATTTATTTTTAATAATAATAATAATAAATAGGTCGTAAGTATCATTCTCATTTTTATAACTATTACCTTTTTATTAAAAAAAAGTTAATTATTAATATTTATTTTTATTCATTTATAATAATAAGCTGATCATAGTGAGTACTATTTGTTATTATTATGATTAAATATTTTATCAGTTTGAAAATATTAAATATTACAATTTATTTATTTATTTTTTTTGTATAATAATATAAGTATACTGTAAATATTATTTATTATTATTATAATTAATATTTTATTTTATTTTTTATTTTTTCTGCGAAAATATTAAATTTAATTTCAATTTTCAAATATCAATAAATAGGCAGTAAGTCTCGTTTATAATTATTATTAATATAACTATTATAAATAAAAAGATTATTATTATTAATTTTTCATTTTTTATTTTGTTCAAATAAATAGGCTATAGTTAGTATTATATTACAATTAATATTCATTTTTTGAAAATACTAATATATTGTTTATTAATTGGTTTTTTTTTTGCTTTAAATAAAAATTAGCATGTAAGTATTATTTATTACTATTATAGTTAATTTTTTTAAAAAAACATTAATTATTAATTATTTGTTTTAAATAAATAGGTTGTTATTAGAGATGTGCTTTACGCATTATGCATGCTGCATTATGCAATGCATAATGCTGCATAATGTAATGCATAATGCTGCATAATGTAATGCAAGACTTATAAATTTTAAAAATGCACATAGAGATTATTATATAATTTTGATTCAATTAAAATTATATAATTGCTTTTGTTCTAACAATATTTTTTTTAAATTAGAATTTATAAATTATATATATTCCTTTTAATTTTTCACAATAATTTTTAGCAAACAAATTTCTTGACCAAACTTCTACCACTATATATTGTAGTCTTCTGATTTTGCTATTTAATATTTAATAGCTAGTCTAATTTAATATATACAGTAAATTACTGTATTAGTAATACAACCTAACTTAACTACTTTTGAACTTTCTAATAATTTGTTCTTGCTGATTTCAGCAATTTGAAAGTGTGCTAATTAGTTACATCACTAGTTGTAATTAGGGATGTTATCCTGTTCATCCAAACTCTGTTCAGGCCTGTTTTTATAGTTACATGATTTTACTATAATATTTAAACTCCTCCTGCTCAAATTGAGTTCAGAATCGTTTAGATGAGCAAAATGCTTGATTAGTAATTGACTTTAGACTTTTAATTACTATCATGTATTAACAAAAAATATCTTTTTTGATGCCTGATTATTATACTATTATGCTAATATGACGAAGATAGACTTTTAATTAAAAGTTAATTGCGATATTATGTCGATATTAATTTATTTAATTAATTACCATGATATTATATAATAAAAATTGCTTTTTTTTAAATATATAAATGAGCGATTTTTTTCATTTGCACATATTTTACTTATTTTCTTAAACTTCGTAAAATTTGGATGAAGAAAACGCACTTGACCAATTTATTAACCAAATTAAACATACCTCTTTGAGCTCTCAAAATACAATTGAATCTGAAACACTTTCAAAAATAACAAACTATTCCCAAAACGATTAAAAAAAGATCCTTTCTGGGATGAACTTTTTGAAATTGGTAATAAACGGCATTGCAATAAACTTTATTTAATAGATACTAGTTTTGTATGCTATTCTGAACTTGCACAAATGGCACATTATTTGATTGTGCAGGCTACTTCTATATCTAGTAAAGAAATATTTTCTAAAGCCAAAAATACAATTAATCCAATCCGTAGCCAACTATCTTAAGAAAGTGTAACTGCAAGTCTTTGCCTAAAAATATGGTACAAATTAGGCATTCTCGACTGTGTAGAATATTATTAAACTGGGTATTATTATATTGTTAAACAAATAAATAATACATAGCAATAGATTAATAAATATTGCCATAATTCAAACTGCAAGATACAATAATGTAATAATTATTTATTACAAAAAGTAGTAATTGTTATTACAAGTAATAATTATTTTTACAAGGAATTCAAAATAGAACTTTTTCTGCTGATCCTCACAGCCACACCCGAACAAGAAGAAAATTTAAAAAATTCAAGACAACTCTACTAGCAATCAAGTCAAGCAAGCTTAACAAAAAAGACAAAGAACAAAAATTTAGCTAGAGTCTATTAGAATGAAAATACTTTCACACAAGAAATTACAAGTATAGGCAAGGAAAAAACACTTTTTACAAAAAATTCGACAAATTTTCAAAACTTTTGGAGCATTGGTAATACCCTGTAGTGCATATCAGCTACAAACAAACATGTTTGGAAGTAAACAAAAGTAAACAATCAACAATAAACAATAAACAAACTAAAAAGATCTAATATATGTCAAATTAGGAAGCTATTTTTAGAATATCAAATCTCGGCATAGATAATCAATGATGAACCCCTTCCTTGTACTGGATTAGAAAGTTAAGTTTCTCAAAAAAGGTTGCCAAGCCATCAGATCAGGTGCTAGGAGTTGTATAAACTTACTTAAAAGGGCATGTAAGAAAATACAAATAATTGATCAAGAATCTCAGATGCAATTCAAACAATTACTGCAGAGGAAGTTTATATCATAAGGCAGTTGATTGAATACTATCCAAAAATTATGGAACACCAACTTAAGCTAATTAAAGAAAACAAAAGACAAACTAACAAACTGAAAAAAAAGATCTTTTATTGGAAGCTGAAAGTGGTTGTATTAATTATAGAATCGAGGAGATGGAAGGACAAAAGAAAGTCCAAACTGAACAAATGTTGATTGACATAGAATTATACAATGAAAACGTCTTCAAAGTTTTGTTGGACTTAGACTCAAATAATAGTCAAGACAAAAACAACGAAGTGGAGCCATTCAAGAAGCAAATTTGGTCTATGTAAACAAGAACCAAGAAACATCTATCCTTTCAGAACATACAAAAAAAGAATGAATGAAGATAGCAAATCTCCAATAGAGCTAGATATAAATACAAACCAAGACAAAACAAAATTAGAGAAAAAATTAAATTAGAGAACTGAAAATTATAACAAGCATGGAAAAGAATCTGTATCAGCAAAATTTTTTTCTAAACAAAACAAGAGAAAGAGTTAGGAAAAATCTTATTCTATAGGATATACCAAATGGGACTCTCGCACGACAAATTAGAAAAAACCTCAGTTACCATGATAGAGTAACTGTCAAAGGATTTATGGCAAACGAAAAGTCGAAGGCAGCATACGTAGAAGTGAATTTAAAAACGAAAAAAGAAGGACTGAATTGGAAAATGCATAGGCTGTTCATTTTGAATTGGGAAAAATGGTCTGAATTACCCAAGGTCAATACGATACAGAGACACTGGTAAAAAGAAGTAAACACAAACTTATTGTAAAGAATGTCTCTAAAGCGGCAATTGAAACTACACTTTTTAGATAGCTCAGATGTATTAACACGAAAGCTGTTTACATCTCAACTAATAGAAATAGAAATCAAAGGGAACTGCATCCATTTATTTAGCAAATGAGCAAGATTGTAACTCAGCTTAGGAAAAACAGTGTATTACTATCACACTAAACTAGATTGGGTCTCTAGAAATAACCTCGAGCTAAGAATTAAACAAGATGTTGGGAAAGAAAGAATCCTAACAGGTCCAAATGCTATAATTATCAACAGAGAACGTAGATTTGGTAAATTGAAAGAGAACATTCAGGTGAACGAGAGAAAATTGATTAAAAACCACAGAGAATATATGGAAAGTAGGAAGATGGAAACAGGAAATAAAGAAAACCACAGACTTACATCCTCTTTACAAGAAACAACTACAGGTCAACACAATACTACATGAAATACTCAATAGATTGGAACTAATTGAAAATAGACAAACTGAGCATAGTAACTTTGGGGAAACGATCTAATAGGTAGGCACATAGCCCACCCCGCTCCTAAAGGTGCTACAGTTGTACTAAGGAAACATGGCAAGATCTGTGCCTTGCAAAACAAAGGGAAAATCAATGCACAGAACCAACAAACAATTAATACAATACAATTCAATATAGATGCATAAAGAAGTGGTTTAAATAATCTCAATATAAGCTATTATAATATTAACAGGCTCAAATACAACAGTTCAAAGATAGAACGATTGATTGAATGGAGAGTAGAAGAGAAGATGGTAATAATAGGTTTAGCGGAAACTAATATAACGAGTAAAGAGTGCAAATTCATACTAAAAGATGATAGTTGATATGTCTCCTTCTGAGCAAATGCCTGTAAAAATAAGAAGAAAGGTTCAGGAATTTGCTTGTTGGTCTCAAAACTATGGGAACCTCACCTGGGAAAGGTTAAAAGAGAAAATGAATATTTTTTAGAAGCAACCTTTTTCTTCAAACAATTTATCCTAGTGATAATAATGCTTTATATCCCTCTGAACGACAAGAATCTTGCGAAAAAGGTGCAACAACTAGTAGTTAAAAGAATACTAGAAGGAAAGCAAAGTGAACACTTTGTGTTAATGGGTAACTTCAATCACATTATTGACCCAAAGCTGAACCATCTTAGTGAAAATCCAAACCCAAATCAGAAGCACCTCCACTACATACTTGGTTAATAAATCAAGATATTGTGGACACATATAGAAAAGTAAATCCTAATTCGAAAGAAGTTACATGGTCTAATTAGAAAAATGGTACAAGAATTGACCAAGTCTGGATCTCAAACAACTTGCTTGCAGGTTAACTAAGGCTCAAATTCGGATATATCAGTAATTACTGGTAGTGACCACAAGGTAGCAACGGTGGTGATCAAAATTGAATATCTAAAAGCCGCACGAAGTACAGCCAAAACTAAAAGAAAAGGTTATCAAAGGACAATTTACCTATATGATAGGGCTAGCGAAGAAGACTGGGATAGTTATACCAGTGATCTTAACACATATCTAACAAAAAAGAATTCAATAGATTCATTGGAAAAACTTGATCCGAAGGAAAAGATTGATCAAAACTTGCTAGATTGCATATGGGATAGTTTTATGAATGAAATTCTCTGTGCTGCAAACAAAAATATACTCAAAAAGAGAATCTTAAATTTACTTAATAATAGGAAAAGGAAACAAGATCAAAAAGTTCCTCCTATATCGAAGTGTAGTCGAAATTAGATTATTAGAGAGATCGGCAAGTATAGAGCAAAAGGGCACAAGAAAAGTTCACAAAATGGAACAAAACAATTCTTTTGATAAGCATAGCATTAAATATTAAAATACATCATTGGGAGGGACAGGAATTATCCGAATAGCAAGAGGATCTTAGAGGCTAGTAGAGACTAAACCAGAAATTAGCAGCAGAATGTTACAAGGAAAATTTTACACAAATTGAGCACTACACAAATGAAAAATGTGAAATAATACATGGTAAACAGGACAAATTGCTTAAAAGTCTTCTAGAAAAACTATTTAATAAAATCCAATTAGACAGAATCATAGTGCAAGAAAATGGAACTTGAAAGCTATTGAACAATCTGCAGGAAGTATTGGACAAAACCAAGGAGCATTTTCAGAGACAGTTCAATCACATGAGTACACCAATAGAAAGCTCAGCCATGTGGCAAGAATGGGCAGAATATTTTGAACCAAAATACAAAGTAAAGGTAGAATGGTACGAAAGCCTAGATAAAGAGATCACAGAGGAAGAATAGTACAAAACGCTTTCAGAAGTGAAGAAAAATACTGCATCAGGTATATCTGGAATAAACTATACCCTTATTAAAAAAGTAAGTGCAGATAGGCAATTGCTCTTTAGAAAATTTGTGGAAATATGTATAAGGAGTGGCCAAATCCCAGAGAAGTGAAAAATAGCGCAATTGTATCCAATTCCCAAGAAAGCAGACTGGGAATACAGTCTTTATAATGTGAGGCCCATAGCACTATTAAAAACATTTCGTAAATGCGTAACTCATATCCTCACGAAAAGACTTTCAAGAATTCTGATTGAACACAATATTCTTCAAGGGTACAATTTTGCAGGACTTCTGGGTAACTCCACAAAAGACCTGGTACACGCTATTAACACAATAATGGAGAATGCCAAAGAGAAAAGAAAGGCTCTATGGTTGCTTCTGCAAAATATGTCAAAGGCTTTTGACTTGGTGCCCTTACATATGCTGAATCTAGCTCTAAAAAGAGTTAAGCTCCCAGATAACATACGCTTCTTTATCTTAAATTTATTTCAAGAAAGAAAGATTAAGGTGATAACAGCGCACAGGTTAACAGAAGAGATACAAACAGACAGAAGAATCGATCAAGGAGAGGTTATCTTGCCCTTGTTGTAGAGGCTGTTTTACGACCCACTACTATGTCAGGTGCAAGAAAATAAGTTACAGTGATCGGAAGTAAATCACCGGAAATTTTATAGGTAACACATAAGAGGCCAAATTTTACGTACGATTTTTATTTTATTATATTTTATATAATTACAAAATAATTATATAAAATAAAATAAAATATTTATATTTACATTCCTAAAAAAAAAAAACCCTGGGTTATTTAATATTTACAGTACCATCCTCGGGCTTTATATATTGTCTTTACTCGATTTGGCATACTACAGATAAGTGAACGAATATATTCAATTGATAAGTTATACCATTCCTCTTCTATAATTTTAACTAATTCTTCTAACTTTGTAGGCATGGGTTTTCTGTTACGAACTGCAGAATCAAGACGTTCCCAAAGATTTTCAATCGGGTTAAGATCAGGGCTATACGGTGCCCAATTTAATATATTAAAATTATGCGAATTCATCCACCATTCTGAATATGTAGATGTATGAATAGAAGCCAAATCTTGTTGAAAAATTAAATTTATTTCACCATGATGTTTTTCCATTAAAGAATTTGCCCAAGGAATAAAATATTTTGCAAGAATATCAACATAACTATCCGAATTCATATTACCCTTAATTCTTACTAACGGTCCAACGCCCCACCAACAAAAACAGCCCCAAAACATTACAGAACCACCACCAAACTTCATAGTCGTATTTATACAATCTTTATGATATTTTTCATTAACTCGACGCCAAGTTCTTTCACGACCATCTGCTTTGTGAAGACAAAACCTTGACTCGTCCGTAAAAACAACCATTTGCCATTCATTTACCCATTTTAAATGTTCACGGCACCATTTTTTTCGCTCCAGTGCTTTTCTTTTGTCTAAAAGAGGTTTTCGACAGGCGACACAGTTTCTCCAACCTAAATTGTGGAGGTACTTTCGAATAGTTTTGGTGGTAAGCGTCGTATCATGTTGGACGTTGAATTCGTTAGTGATGACAGCCAAGGGTTCCTTCCGATTTTTTTTTGTAATACGAACTAAAGAGCGTTTGTCACGCGCAGAGAGAGCTTCGGGGCGACCAGGGCGTTTGTTCGGATGCTCTGAGCCTGTCTCTTCATATCGCTTAACAGTGTCATACACCGTTGATTTCGGGAGATCAAAAACTTTTGCAATGTCAAGTGGTTTAACACCACACAGGTAAGCGCCGGCAATACGGCTTCGTTGTTCTAGGCTTAATTCTTGGCGGGAGGGTTTTTTTATCATCAAAAACAATTAAAATTGTGTGTTAAAAAAAAAACACAAGTGAAAAAAGACGTATGTACGTTAAAAAAAAGATTATCATACGTATATGAAATTCCCGGTAGATCTGGAAATTTCCGGTGATTTACTTCCGATCACTGTATTAGGATACAGGTTGCAGTCTAAAAGTTATACAGACCTGTCTTTTAATGTAATATAACTTCATTTGCTATGGTGTAGATTATGAAAAGCCATCAACTTTTAACTATAAAATTTTTTAAACTTTTATAATTTTTTTAAAATAAAATAAACTAAAAAAAAAGTTTTTGTGTATTTAATAGCTTTTTAATTAAACTATTGGCACCTATATATAAAATTTGTTGGCTTTAGGTAATCTCTACCATAGAATTACGGTAGTCGCATATGCTGATGGCAACCTGGATAGCAGAATCAAAGGAACAACTTAGTGAAATAACTCATGTAGCTAAGCAGTTTTATTTGCTTAACCAAATCAAGGTTAATGGGAATAAATCAAAACTGCTAGTAATTAATAGTTGCAGCTCTGATCAAGAGATTATTCTTAGTAGGCAAAAAGCAATACTGGAAAAAAGAAGGTTCTTAATTAGAGTATTAGAAGTTTGGATTAGGAAGGGCATGCAAGAATCACTCATTTAACAAAAAGCATCTTACATTGTTAAACAAGTAGTAGGCACTCTGTACAAAAAAAAAATAACAGTTAGCCAACTAACCTATATTAGCAATATGGCATAATTCCAAAATTATATTATATACTAAAAACATCAAAACTTTCAAAACACACATTGGAAAGAATTCACCAGCATATATCAAGCTTTGCAAACAAAAAATTGGGCTAGCTTGTACAGTAAATAACCAGATTATTACACACTATAATCTAGTAAACATTAAGCCTCTCTGGTCAGAACTTATAATAAAACAGTTGACTTGTGTTCTGAAAAGACTTGGTAGCCATGGTCTTATAAAAGAGGTTACAAGAATTCGAATTGAACAAGGTATTGCATGTGCTGACTACCTTGACTGGACGCACATCGCAGGTTTGCCAGTTTAGCTTGCTAAAATTTGGCGAAATAATCTAGCATGTTTGGTCCTTTTCAAGGCAAAAAGTATCGATTGTAAGATCAATCTTTATGGAGAGGAGAAACTAGAACAAAGGCCAGGTCCACTGGGTATGGAAGTCAATAAAATTTTGCCAGAAAGGTTTTCACAAAGGCCTACTACCATCTTATTGAACTGAGAATAGTATATATAGAGCAACTATTAGAAGAGGATGAAAAAACCCTTCTAACGTAGCTGCAAATCAAGCTACTCCAAGCAAAAAGCAAGAAGGGTAGAAAAGCTAGTGGTTCAAATTCTTGGAAGAAACCTTAATCATAGATACAAGCTCGCACCAAATTGATACGAGTTATCAAACAAAGACACTAAATAACCTCGCTTCTAAACTAGTCCTTAATAAGCTACAAGAAGATAATAGATACAAAAAAGAAACCTATTTTAAAACAAAAAACTCATCGATTGAGCTCGCAAGGTTTTAAAAAAAGGGAGTAATCGGATCCTTGTGGAGCACTGGATTACATCAAAGGCCCAAAACCTTTCAACAAGGACAGCTAGTAAATATAAGGGTTGTGCAGTAAACACGCTCAAAGCTAGCCCAAATTGCTGTGGCCGAATTTATAAACACAATATAATTGGAGTATTTTCTTTATCGGAAAAGTTGGTGGAAGCAGGGCACCTGCTAGTATCGCCAGAAATGTTTGAAAGACCAGGTATAAAGAGTAATGAAACAGAATCGATTCTACAAGAATTGAAAACTGTAGAGGAATTAGAAGTAGAAATAGTTAAAAATAGAATAAAAAATTTAGACGTAGGCTTAGATTTAATAGATAGATTGTTAAGGATTTTGAATAGGGTGAAAAATTTTGGTTTTTTATACAGATAGTTCTTTGATAATAAGAGAGGAGTCAAACCCAAATATGGCACAAATAGGATTTAGTTGGGTATTAGTAGATCTAAAAAAAAATATAGCATTAGACGAATATTATGGGAAAACAAGCCTATGGCCATCTTCAACCAAACCAGAACTTTTAGCAATTTGGTCAGTACTGTCTGTCCGAAGGGGAGTGTAGTTACAATTTGTACTGATAGACTAGCCACTATTAAAAGTATTGAAAAGAGTTGAAAACAGGTATCCAATAGTAGTTGGTACAAGAAAAAGAACTATATGATAGTCTTACAAATTGTCGAACTATGTATAATTAAACAACTCAAGCTTAATTTGCAAAAGGTTAAATGCTATAGTGATCTGTATGGAATAATAAGCCGGATCATCTAGCAAAGGCCAGACCAATTTGATTTTCTGTTTAACATAGTCCCCCCTCTATTTTTTAAAATTTTAGATGAAAAAATATCATATTAGCCAATCAGATTGCAGTATTTGCTTTTTATAAATTTAAATTTTTTGTAGCCAATAGAATTACTGTATTTTTTATTAATTTGTTTATTTTTTATACCCTCCCTCCTCTCACAAGCTATTTTATTTTATGTTAAACAAAAAATTAAATTGGAGTGACCAAAAGCAGCAATCAGGGATACTGCTATGAACATGGTGTCTATAGAAAAAATCCTTGATATGTGGGGCATTATATTGGAAAGGGCTTCTGGTCGAAATGCTCACTCGTGAATTTCTTAGCATACTACACAACATGAGCTTAAATTTTATATAGAGTGAAACAAAAGCCTTCGAAGCAGTTAAAGTAGAGGACGAAGGAGATAACTTTTGCTAGAAAATTTTCTGAGATAGGTATAAAACCCAGCTCGGAACTAGGTGTAATTCTATCTTCAAAAGCAAAAAGGTATCAATACAGATTAAATTTCTAATGAATTTGGCTCCAACTCTTGAAGTACTACATAAGCGAAACTGAATATCTACAACTCGCCAAACTGTATCTTCTGCTAGGAAAGCGAAATTGAAACACTGAGCCATATCACAAAATGTACCGCTTTTGAGTCAAAATGGAGAAGAATTAAAGCACTCACAGAAAAAAATGCATGGAATACACTCACTCCAGAAGCTAAAAGCAGGATCAACCCACTTGCAATCTCCAGAATTATATTTGGAAGTGACGTAAATAGTTGTGCCAGTATCAGGTTAAACATGGCCAAAGGTTTAATAAGCCAAAAGGTGGTAGACAAGCCCAACAAATTTTCCCCAAGTTATAGAGATACTAAGGCTGGTATAATGGCAGTTCTTCAGGGTTGCTAGAATCATTTTTATGAGGACATTTGAAAAAAAAAATGGGATCAAATAATTGATTAGGAAAAAAGACTAGGGAAAACGAAACAGTCAAAACAACCAGAATCTTGCAGGTCTACTAATGGGGAAGTCACTATGTGAGCACAGAGAAGCATTAGAAAGGAGTAGGAGTAGGATCGAGTAGATATACAAAACTAAAAACTCCCAACTTGATAGTAGGACAGAAGAAAGGGAAAAGGGATATTTCATTGTTAGATATAAACCAGACAACTTTAGTTGCAATGGAAAACTTTATTAAAACTGGTAGAAAACCCTACTGGTATAGTTCTTGATGGTATTTTGATGTTGAGACCCAACTTCCAGAAGTTAGTGTGACAGGTCGTATTTGGGCACTCCTCAAAGCAGCCGAATAAGGTTAGGCTTATATATTAGGTGGATAGATTAAATAGTTTATTATTTTTCTTAGATATAAGTTATGTAATTAACCTAGCTAAGCACTAGTGAGACCGTCAAAGAATAGAAAAAAAAATATAATTATTTTTACAAATAATAATTATTATTACAAGTAATAAGTTTTATTATGTAATAATTATTATTATATTATAGTCTGACCTTTCTATAATCACCAAGTCCATTGCACCCTATTTTGGTGATTGTATAGAAGTGTGACTATAAATAAAATATCTTGTTATGGTCACATGACCAAAGGCCAATAAGATACTTGCACATATTTGAAATTATTAAAAAATTTAAAATATTTGATAGTGAATAACTATTGATCCAGTGGTTCAATTTGAATAAAACAACTACTAGAGTGCTTGAATCAATGAGATGATTCTAAAGAGTCCAAAATCATCCAAATCTAATTACAAAATGCTAAGATCTTTAAGAATTTTTTACTTAGATGTTTAAATTTAATTAATTTTTAAACATGTAAGTGAAACAAATCCTTAATGATCTCAGGAGTATATGATTCGATTTTAACAATTTAGTGCTCATTAAAATCATCACATCGTGATGAACATTTTGGTAGTTGTTTCACCCAAATCGGACAACTGGATCAAAAGTTATTTGCTGTCAAACCTTTAAGAATTTTTTATAGAATATTTAAATAAACATGAATATGAATATTGGCCAATCAGATTTTATAATCTATATTTATTTAAAATTGGTTACTATAACGAGGTTTATTATTAATAAAATGGATAAAAAAATCAAAATTTTTTGGTGATAGTGATTATAAGTTATATGTAACTATAATGAGGTTTTTTTTACTATATTTTAAGTCTGTTGTACAATATTGAGTGCTTATATAGAGGTGTGACTATATGGGTGTGCTATAGAGAGATCAACTTGTATATAATTATAATATGCTGATAGTAATAAACTAAAATAAATTTATAATGTTTATTTAAATATATAATATACTTTAGAGATAATTTATATATTGTATATGTATTACAGTCACAATCGGTTCTTGGGAGAAAATTGGGTTCCAGGATGTGTAGCGCAGGAGTGACGATAAGAGGTCGGGTCTCTTGATCACGTACCATCACGGGCCATTAATCACTGGATAATCAAGTTACTTACCCGGGTTTGGTCGAGGTAACTGCAATCAATCAGATCTACAGCATAATCCGGGGTAGTTTAATGCGTGTAATATGATCAATCAAGAATCGATCAAGAAATACGGGATTAGAAAGATAAGTATCGGATGATTAATTAATTATGTAATTGATTAAGTTAAATATCGTGTGATTAATTATGATGTAATTAATCCAGAGTCGAATGGTAAGTATATAAGGAGCCTTTATGCGTATAAAAGAACGTAACTAAGCTATGGATGGTTATGACTCTTATGTGCATGGCAGGGGCATATGAGCAATACTAACAATATACCATCTCCACGAGCAAGCGAAGCAAGGAAATTAAAGAAGCAAGAGTGGGATACAAACCTATTTTCCAATGAACATCGCATTAGGAAGAAGTCGAATAGTCCTGGCGATTTGAAATATCCCTTATAAGAAGTCGGGAATGGTCGCGACAATATGCAATGTTATCGCACCTACAATCACATGCATTATGTAATATACCTAACATAAGAATTGAACATCGGAGTATAAAAGCAAATGTTGCACAAATTATATAATGATAGAGTTAATATAAAATGAAATGTAAACAAAAAAAGGGTATTTTCTTACTAGTCAGAAGCAATAATGATCGTAAAAAAGAATACTTATGCCAGCAAAAAGTTTATGTACCTTTTTTTAACCTTATATCATACAAGAGAATACTTACGGCAGCAAAAAGTTGTATGTACAGTACCTTTAACCTTATATTATACAAACCTGTAATACTTTGTTACACATTCATAGTACATAGAAATTAAGAATACTAACGTACCTTTTTATTTACACTGCAGTGGGAACACAAAACCTGTGATAACTTGCTACGCACTTTAAAAAATGGAACAATTCGTCGTACGTAGAAATTACTGAATTAGGGACAAATTAGGAATACCAACTATCTGGTGCTTTAGTGAAGAACTAATCCAGACTATAATTTAGGCTGAAGAACCAAACCGATAGGAATTTTTTTTTTTGAGGCAGTCATGAATAACTATTTGTTTCACTTATTATACCTTTAAAGCTGAGAAAATTATTCAAGGTTAGTAGTGCTGATTTTCTATAGTCAAGTTACAGAATGTGAAATAATATAACTGTTTTAGGATCAGATGATTTTAAAAATGAATTAGAACAAGCTGAAACCTCAGAGCAAAGTATATAGATTCTATTTTTAATATGATTTGAAGAATCAGCTAGCTTGGAACATACTAAGCTGCCTTTTTATATACATTTTTTGGTTTAGAGCAAGTGAATCTTAAACCTATTGAAAATTCTTCACTAAGTCAACTGATAGAATTTATGAAAATTGATGAATTTGAAAATTTAGATCAGGGTAAGTTCTTTTAAATTGATCTTCATACATGTTTGAATTGGAAATATCAAATTTGCTAAATACTACATTTAATTTATTTGATAGAATTGGCAGAATTAGAATTGGATGAGTTTGAGGATAAATTCTTTTTAAATTAGTATCGTACATGTTTGGGCCAGAAATAATAAATCACCTGAATGCTATTTGGTAATTCATTTGACAGAATTAGATAGGCTTGAAACTTCAAAGCGAGATAATTGGAATTAGTTTAATTTGAAGAATGAACTATATTAGCAATTCTTAATAAAGCCACATTTTTTATAGATCATATTTTTGGGTCAGAACTGGAAAATATCGATCCTGCTAAATTTTCTTTGTTAACTCAGCCAGTGGAACTGATTATTGATTCATGTTTTTCATCTTGGTCAATTGCTGGACATTATGTTAAAGAGTATGGACAGCAAAGGGGATTTGCTATTAATCTTTATTGAGTTGGTTATTACAAAAATTCTGATTCATCTAATCGGATTATAAAAAAAGAATATTTTCTTGTAAGTATAGCAGAAATTACAAGCCAAAGAAGACAAAGCTATTGGATTAAAAACGTAACAAGGGATCAAAAAAAATGAATTGCAAATGGCACATTAATTTATCCAAACCTAAAAATAGTGGTTCTGTGCATATAACTATATATATTTAGAGCATAACCATGAACTACTTGCAGATAATACAAAATTTGCTACGAAGTTTAGAAAATTTGATCAGCCTGTATTGGAAGAAATTGAGCATGCAGTTGTGCATAGATGATGTGATGCTTATACTATAGAAACTTGTTGCAACCACTGTTCCCTGATCAACTTTTTCTTACTCAGAATCTTTCTAATACCATTCAGAAGATTAAATGTAAAAATCAAATCACTGGATCAGATGCATAACAATTGCTAGAATTTCTCTTAATTAGCAGAAGGAAGAGCCAACAATGTTTGTACAGCCATTAATCAATACGGAAGTGATAGACTTAGTGGTATATTTTGGATGACAACTAATCAGATAATACTATAATCTCCCTACTCTAATATTATACTTTATAATAATACTTCTCGGACAAACAAATACAATTATCCATTATAACTATTTATAATCATTGACAATGAAGGAAAGTCACATTTAGGTGCTCAGATATTTTTAAATGATAAAACACAAGAAAGTTATGAATCAGTTCTGCAACAAACATTAGATGCTATAGGCTCTTAACCAAAGGTTATATTAACAAATATGGATCCAGCTATAGAGGCAGCATGTAAAACAGTATACAAAAATACTTATCATATATACTGCATTTGGCACATGTCACAGAACCTACCAAAATGGCTCAAAGCAAAACTTGGAGTAGCAAACTTTAATCACTTTGTTGTAGTTTTTGGAATGTGCGTAATTCATTATGCATAAATGTTTTTGAGCAACGATTTCAAACATTGTTAAAAATTTTTTTAAATGCAAATAAATACTTACAAAATCCAATTTATTCAATATGACACTCTTGGGCATGTGCATTTACTAGCATATTTTTATAGCAGGTATGCAATCAATACAATATGTTAAATCAATTAATACGATAATCCACAAGGTAGTTTCTTCTAGTTCTACTATGTTTGATGTAGCTGAAGTTTTAGATGTGCGAATGCAGAAAGAGAATATAAATAAAGAGTTTTTGATATAGAAATACAAATTAGTAACACATTACCAGCCATTCATTGTAGAAAGTTTTTTTAGTGATATTAATAAGATCATTAAAAAATATTTTTTAACAAGAATTATCACAGAAATTCAAAAACAAATATGTGAATCCATAATTTATAGATGTGAAAGTTGTCTATTGAAGAGGCTTTTAAAAATCAATCAGTAATAGTAATGCAATTAAATAGTTATAAAAACAAGAGTTTAAACTAATATTAATGTCAGTGTCATTTATATATTTAGGATCAAAATGAATCATATGAAAGTCAAATTCAAGCTAATAGTCATGAAGACATTGAGCATATTGAAGATTACTTTGATTATAGACAAACATATTTAAAAGCACTACTAAATTCAGTTACGAAGAATTCAGTTAAAGAAGTATGCCAAATCATTCCATATATGGCACCAAGCCCATATCAACACATTATAATTCTTAATGATGGAACTCATTTATGTACATGTTTATTATTGGTCTCCTATAGAATTATTTGTCGTCACTATTTTAAGCTAATGATTGAAATTCCAAATGTTTTATTTCACCTATGTTAATGCCAACAAGATGGCTTCAAGATGAAGCTTGGGCTTGTGTTGATTCTATTTTTAACGAACAGTTTATTGAAACATCAACAAACCATTTTAAACAAGCTAAATATAGTACTTTAAATTAACCTGTTTTTATTCCAAAGCATTATGATTATATTCAGGAGGTTCAAGCTCGTCAACATGTACAAAAAAAAGCTGATTATTGTTGACTTATGAGGCATTTTAAAAAAGCTTTGAATTATTTATTAAAAGACAATATCAAAGAAATTTAGACGATATTATATTGGCATATATTTCTGAACAAGAGGCTAAGCTAAATACTAAAATGCAAATAAGAAAAAGTATTCTTATAGAGAATACGAATTTGAATAGTGAGATAAAATTGCCAGAGGGCACATTTATAATATAGATGATATTAATGATCCACTTAAATGTCAATAAAGAGATAGACCTGCTAGTAAATGGCTTAAGGCTCATAATGAGGAAAAAGATAATAGCAAGGTCCAAAGAAAAAATACTGAGGTGACTTCGGCAGTAAATAAAAATCACAATAATGGTGAATATAAATGTAGGTTGTATCACAAAATAGAGCATTATGCTTCTAAATGCCCTAGTAAGGAAAATTATTAGCCATGTGATATTGTAGTATGTAAGTATATGTGTATAGACATATGTATTTGGTATTAGATATAGCAATTGTGATTTTAATGTATATAGTCAAATATCTAGCTTTTATATGATTGTATTATATGGTTTGCATATCGATATACAATTTTAAGTATAAGCCATATGGGCTGATTTATGGAATTGCCAATAACTTTTGATATACTAATCTATTTTTGAATAATTTTATTACCAAAATGTTGGTCTCAATGAGACGGTTCTAATGAATCCAAAATCATAAAAATCCAATAACAGGATCCAAAGATAATTAAGATTTTGTATAATTTTATATTAACTTTTACTATATGAAAACCAATCCATACGTTGATTGTCTACATAGTAAAACCAATCCATACGTTGATTGTCTACATAGTAAAAGTTAATAGTAAAATTATACAAAACCTAATTATCTTGGGATCCTGTGATTAGATTTTGATGATTTTGGATTCATTAGAACCATCTCATCAAGACCAACATTTTGGTGATAAAATTATTCAAAATAGATTAGAATATCATAAGTTATTGGCAATTCCATAAATTAGCACATATGCGTATTTTTTACTATGAAGTTTAAGTATTGTAAGCTATTAATCTTGTATGAAGCCAGTTGTTTGTACTTGTTTTGTTATATGAAATCTTGCTTCCGAAATCAAGAGTTTTAGAAATGCAATAGACTAAAGTGAATCAATATAAATAAAATTTTAAGAATAATATTGATATGGGACGTATTATAGTTAAATTCTCTTGTATATTAGAATTTAAAATTAGTAATTCGATTTTAATATATATAAACAGTTCAATAAAAATTGTCACATGACAACTATAATACATAATACAATGCAATAAATAACATTTGCCACACTATACAATAAATAAATTTACTCTATACTTTAACAGATATAAAAAAATAAAGTTAATAAATATAATTAATTTAAAATTATTTTATATAAATAAAACAAGTAAAACTAATATATAATTAATTTAAAATTATATTATATAAATAAAACAAGTAAAATTAATATATTATAATCAATAAAATTAAAAAAATCTAAAGGAATTAATTATATTTAATAAAATATATTATGATATAATAAAATAAATTAATATGTAGATATAAGTTTACTAAAATGTATCTATAGTGTTGAATACTATAAATAAATAATATTATATATAATAATATTATTACATGTATTATAAAAAACAACAAAAAAGACAACTCTTTCTGACGATCCCTCGTACCAAATTTTTCAAGAACTCAGACCTACGAAAGCAATGCAGTTAACATATTTATACACAACAAAACTCTACCAAAGCTGCTGTCGGGTACAAAGTCCATTCACTGTATGTTCTGCAACTGCAATAGCGATGAAACAGAACAGTAGACTTATAAGCGAGGCACCTTGGCGGGCTTTAATGCTATTAAGCAAAGATGTAGCAGAGAAACTCTGGAGCTTTGTTAAGGTCTATGGAAATAAAAATAGAAGTAGATACTTGGTTAGATATGTTATTCTGTATAGCATAACTCTTACAACTCCTTTATTTTGGTACTCTTTTCCTGGACTGCTTTGGACGTTTCGAAATTTTACAAAAAGTGGGCAATTCGGTGTACCCCCTCCAAAAGATTGGCAGTGTTTACTCCTTCCAAATTCGGATGCGTCTACTGAAATAGAATTACCCATGAGGATATTTGGATTAATGCTTACCAAATAAACAATGACTAGTGTAATAGAGATCAGAGAGATCACGTGTAGAAATTTCTAGATGTTAGCCGTTTTTTTTTCCTCTTTCTAGAATACATATAGTGTTAGATTAGATATCTTCTATGCAACATTATATAATTTTTAAAGCCTAACACAGGCAAAAATAGTGTCGTCAGGCCGTTTTTTTTTCGGCTTTTTTCTCCTTTTCTCTGTTTTTATTTTTTTCGTTTATCCCCTTCTCTTTTATTTCTTGACATGTTTTTTTTTCATTTCGTTAGTTTAGCGCTCCCTATTTTTTATTATCCTTTTTACTTTTCTTTCTATTTTGTTGGTAGTTCTTCTACCTAGGAGGCTAGGAGTAGAAGGTTGGGAAAGAAGACGGTCATGACGGGCTGGTAAGTCAGGTCAGTAATTCAGTGCAGATTGGTCTGAGGTAGATCGATGCAAACCGATGAGGCTAAATTACCATTGGCAGGTCACACATAGGTGCTCGAGTATTTAGATACTTTATAGTAACCGGGTGAGCCACTCTTCGATTCAAACACCAAATGGTGGATGTAAAAAAATTTTTCTTTTGGGAAATTATCATCAATAAAGCATTGAAGCGTGACATGATCGTCAATTTCAAAAAAAAAAAAATATATTATTGCATGTAATAATATGATTAAATTATTACATGTAATAAATATTATTACAATTAATATCAGGAGAATTTTTAGGTGCTGATCTGTGCAGATTTTTAAAACCCGACAATAATCAAAAAACTGCAAAGATCTGTGACCCCACAATTATAGTTGAAGAAAAAACTTTTAACAAATTCTGCGCAGATTTTAGAAATATATAAATCTGCGCAAATTTTTATTAAATAATAAAAAGTGTAATAATCTGAATTAAGCTTAATTCGGGCCAAAATTTAGAGCAAATTTACTAGTTATATTCTATTAATTTATTTACTATATTTTTATTTATATATTTATTAATTAAAAATATATTTCGGTTTTACTAAATCATACTACTAGTGCTCAACACCACAATGATCTATGCCAATCAAATTTTTTAAATGCAGTGTAATGTAAAGATCAGGTGTAACATAAAATTTTTATTGTTTTGCTATTTTTTTTAAAAAAATACCTTCTAACTTAAAATTTTTTCTATGAAACCACCTTTTTTTAAAAAAAAAAAACCCCCCTTGTGAAATTTACTATACTATGCCTCACCTTAACCCTAACTATTAACTCTTACTCAACATTTATCATCTTTAACTTTTGTTTATTTTTTTTTGTTTATTTTTTTGATACTGATTTTCATGTTATACCGCATACTGGTGTTGAACACCAGTGATTTGATTTAGTCCTACTGATATATTTTTATTTACATTTATATATAATATCACTTATATATTATAAATATCTTATACTAATCCTGTGCTACTCTAATTCTAATTCTGTGCTACCCTAACCCTAATCCCACACTATACTACCCTAAACCTCTTGAAAGGATACATTATACTAAATCCCATACTAACTATTACGTTACGCCTATACTAACTTTTGTGCTACTAACTATAATATATATACTACAACCTATACTAACTATCTTGCTACATTCTGAACTATTATGCTATATCTTTCATGCTATGTATGTTCTACTATCATGCTATATTCATTCTACTATCGTGCTATGTTTTGTAATAACAATCGTACTATGTTTTTCTAAAGAAAAAAGGAAATTTTAGTACTGTATATATATCTATATATATAACCTATTGTAAACCAGATACTAACTATCGTGCTCTGTCCATTCTATCTATCATGCTATGTTCCATACTACATTCATTTCATTCTAAAGAAAAAAATGATATTACTGTAATATTAAAAAAAATACTATCATATATATCCTTATGTTTATTCTTTTTACTCCAATTCTATAATGATAACAATATCCAATACTATTTTTTCCACTTCTAACTATCGCGCTATATTTCATACTATATTTATTCTAAAGAAAAAAAAAAAAAAAAAATATTCTAGCCTTACATTCATCCTTTTCAACTCCAATTTTATGATGATAACAATATCCAACACTCACTATTTTTTCCACTCATGTTTCCCATCTTAACAAATTCTAACTGTCATGCTATTCTATACTAACTACTACATTCATTCTAAAAAAAAAGGAACATTAGTATAAAAAAAAAACAAAAAGAATACTAATTACAACCTGCCAAAAACGATGAAAACGTACTAGAAAAAATAAATTAACTAACTGAAATAACCTACTAGAAGACACGAATGCAACTTCAAGACTCAGTAATGGCTCTAGTAATAGCTCAGTGACAGCTTCAAAGACAGCTTTAGCAATAAAAAAAAAAATTTAAACCATTTATTAATTTAATAAAAAAAAATATATAAGTTACAGTATAAAAAAAATTTTTTTATAACTTACAGTATGATTGTCAATCTTTAATGTGATTGGCCAATCATATAATTTAACAATAAAAAAAATTAATTAAAAAAAAGTTAAATATATTAAATTAAAAATAAGAAAAAAATTTATAAAAAAATATTTAAATAAAAAAAAATAATATTAAATAATAAATAAAAATTTAAATATATAAAAAAAAAAGCAACACTATAAAAACTTAAATAAATAATAAAAAAAGTAATAATAAAAAAGATAAAAAAAATTAAAATAAATAATAATAAAAAAAATTTAATTAAAAAAAAAGATCAGAAAAAAATAAAAATTTTAATACATTATTAAAAAAAAATAAAAAAAATAACAAATAAAAAAAAAATAAAAAATTAAAAAAAAAACAAATTTTTTCACAATAATTCGATCTATGAAAACTTTGAAGTTAGTATATTTGTACATAACAAAAGCTTTATCTAGAAGCATTTTGGATAAAGAGTTTCAGATCAGACTAAAAAAGATCTCTCTTTTTGGGTTTGGCTTTCTGGGTGGAAGTCTTTGTTACTATAGAAAACGTAGTAGAACAACAACTCTCAAGTTTTTTGTTAAAAGCTATAGAGGCTTAGCCAGAAGTAGTCTTTTGGTCAGATATATTATTCTTCAAAGTATAACTCTTATGCTCTTTACAAGTTTGGTACTTTTTCTATTTCTCCTTGGGCTTTTCGAAATTTTACCAAAAAGTAGGAAATCCAGCTTACCCCTTCAAAAGATCAACAATATTTACTTTGTCCAAATTGAGAAGGCGCCGGCCTAATCTGAATTTAGTAATGAGTGAGTTTTCGGCCTAATGAAATAAACAATGAATGACATGTGAAGTCTTTTGAAGGAAAATCTGATATGAAATTTCTTTCCAGAAGGTTCTTTCAGGTACAAGGTTTTCTACGGGTTTTTTCTACGAGTTTTTTATGATTTTACCCATTTTATATATAATGCTTAGATGAATATAGAGTAGAGACTTATTCGTTTAGTATATTATACAATCTAGTACAGGTTTAATAGTACATTTTTCAGTTCTGTCATTGTTTTCTCTTTGTTTTTCTATCTTTGTCTTTCTTTATTTTTTCCTTTTATGTACTTTGGTTATTTATTTAAGTTTGAAATATTTTTCCCCCTTTTTATTTCCCTTTGTTTTTTGTTTATTTGGTTTATTTTTTTTTAGGATAAGATTATCCTATTTGGTTGCATAGGTAGGAAGAATCTAAAAAAGTTAGTCTTTGACAAAGCTGACAAAGTTCCTAATTCAATAGATATTTATATCTATGGGAGTTAGTGTGACAGGTCGCATCTGGGCACAGTTTTTGTAGCTGAATGATGTTGGACTTACAATCTATGGGTTTTATTATATGTATAACTTAGGTTATTATATGTAAACTAATTAATAAAGTACTAGAAAGATTGTCAAAGTTTAAAAAAAAAAAATTAAAAAAAATTAAAAATTAAAAAAAAAATAAATAAATTTGTAAAAAAAAAAAAAAAAAAAAAAAAAAAAAAAAAAAAAAAAGATTTGCAAATCTAATTTACCTATGGTGATAAAACACCATAAGTGCGTTTTATAATAATTGATAAAAAAATAAAAAAAATAAAAATAAAATTCGAATTAATTTGAATTATAAAAAAAACTAATAAAATTCAAATTATTTGAATTAAACAAAAAAATAAAAAAAATAAAATTTGAATTAATTCGAATTATAAAAAAAAAATAAATAAATAAAATTTGAACTAATTCGAATTATAAAAAAATAAGGATTAATTAATTCGTAATTGCGGTTACTATAAACCATCCCAACATGCCAACAAATTCTAAGATCAGGTGTAATATTGCACATTTGAAAAAGTCAAAACAAATTTTCATTTTGCCAAAAATTGTTTCTAAATCAAAATTTTATATATGAAACTACCTTTCGGTTTCTAACAAAAAAAATTCCTTGCTAAATTTTAATGAACTAAAGCCCTTTCTAACCCGAGCCTTACACCAAGCCTCACTCTAACCCCAACCTTAATCGCATGGTTTTATTTTTATAGAAAGTTTGGTTTGATCATTACATTATACCTGATCTTAGTATTTACGGTTATGTTACAAATCAATTAATTCAAAAAATAAAATAAAATAAAGTACGAATTAATTTGAATTAATTTGAATTATAAAAAAAAGTTTAAATAACATTTTAAAAATAAAATAAAAAAAATAACAGATTACTGTATCTGTTTATCCAAATAAAAAAATTTTTAAAATAAAAAAAATAGTGTACATGTATATACAAGCACAAGGTCGAATTTTAAATTAAAAAAAAATAAAATTAGAAAATGCGCTTTTCTTTATTTATTGTTTTGTTTTGTTTATTGTGTTTTACTAGCAGGTAAGTATAGTAGTTATAATTTTGAAGATTATTGCAAATTATAATAGGCGGTGCCTATTATAATCTGCGAAGATTATACTTTTTAAAAATTTGCACAGATTTTTGTTAAAAAATCTGCAAAGAACTGCAAAAATCTAAAATTTGAAGATCTTTGCAATTTTTTAAACAAGTTTCTGCACTGATTTAATAAATTTGAAGATCATTACAGAATATTAATGTTTTTAAATTCCCGATGAAGATTTTAAAAAACATATATAATAATATATGTAATAAATATAATTGTAATAATTAGCTAAATATGGTGCCATTCTTTAGCAATAAATGCAATAAATATTGTAAATACATAATATATATATTTTACAAATGTAAAATTGCTTTAATAAATATATAGTATACTTTATTAAATTGTTCAAACAAGTACAATCTAATGATTAATATATTTGTATAAACCAAATTCAATAACCAGTTTTACATGTGTGGTTCGAAACAGTGTTCAAATGAGTTTTGGAGCATGAACCAACTGGTTTGAACTAGTGTTCCTATGAATCTGAACTGAACTGAACTTAGGTCAAGTTCAGGTTCAGGTTCAGGTTCAGTATTAAACCTAATCCTGAACATTTTTTAAAACATGTTCAGGTTCAGATTCAGTATTGAACTTTTATAGCTAGTTCAGGTTCAGTTTAGGCTCAGTTCATAAGTTCATGAACATGTTCAGGTTCAGTCTAGTATTTATATGAACTAGTAATTCTAGGTTTGAATCCAGGTTTGGTCTAGTTTAGACCAGACTCAAACTCTAAATTTTATTATTAAAACTTTATACTAAACTCAAATTCAATCATAAGTTTGGTCAGGCTAGTCCAAATTTTGCAAACTAGTTTGAGTCTAAATAAAAATATATGTATATTTTGATACTGGACAAGTTTACTTAAAGAAAATATAAATCAGTTAGTAAAATTTAGAGAATCATAGCATTTTGTATAATTTTATTAATAAAATTATACAAATTTCCATGATTTTTTAAATTTTACTGATTGTTCATAACTTTACATCAAATTGGTATATTTTATTTTACTTTCTTAAAGTTTGAAGAAAAGATGCTTAATTTTGGAAATTTTCATCAAAAATTCAAAATTAAGTATCTTTGACACAAATTTTAAGGAAAATAAAATAAAATATACTAATATGATATATTTTTTAGTACTAAACAAGTTTACTTAGATCAAGAAATTATGGTCAATTAGTAAAATTTCAAAAATCATAGAAATTTGTATAATTTTATTAATAAAATTATACAAATTTCTATGATTTTATAAATTTTACTAATTGATTATAATTCTTGATCTATGTAAACTTGTTTAGCACCAAAAAATACATCATATTAGTATTTTTATTTTAGTTTTCTTAATTTTGAATTTTTGATAAAATTTTCCAAAATTAAGCATACTTTCTTTAAATTTTAAGAAAAGTAAAATAAAATATACCAATTTGATATTTTTTTGGTGCTTAACAAGTTTGCTTAGTGCAATAAGTTATGATCAATTAGTAAAATTTAGAGAATCATAGAAATTTATATAATTTTATTAATAAAATTATACAAATTTCTATTATTTACTAATTGATCTTAATTTCTTACACTAAGTAAACTTGTTCAACACCAAAAAATACATCAAATCAGCATATTTTATTTTACTTTCTTAAAATTTGAAAAAAAGATGCTTAATTTTGGAAAATTTTATCAAAAATTCAAAATTAAGTATCTTTGACACAAATTTTAAGGAAAATAAAATAAAATATACCAATATGATGTATTTTTTGGTGCTAAACAAGTTTACTTATATCAAGAAGTTATGTTCAATTAGCAAAATTTAGTGAATCATAGAAATTTGTATAATTTTATTAATAAAATTATACAAATTTCTATGATTCTCTAAATTTTACTAATTGATCATAACTTCTTGATATAAGTAAACTTGTTTAGCACCAAAAAATACATCATATCAGTATATTTTATTTTATTTTTCTTAATTTTAAATTTTTGATAAAAATTTTCAAAATTAAGTATCTTTTCTTCAAATTTTAAGAAAAGCAAAATAAAATATGCTGATTTGATGTATTTTTTGGTGCTTAACAAGTTTACTTAGTGCAAGAAGTTATGATCAATTAGTAAAATTTAGAGAATTATATATTAATAAAATTACCGTACACAAATTTCTATGATTTTCTAAATTTTACTAATTAATTCTAACTTTGTAAGTTAGATAAACATGTGCATATATTATGAACCTGAACATGTTCATGAACCTTGAACTGAACCTGAACTGAACTTTTTTTAAGTTCAGGTTCAGGTTCAAGTTCAATAATTTTAAGTTCAGGTTCAGTTCAGTATTGAACTTTAGAGCAGGTTCAGGTTCAGGTTCATTGAACCTGAACCTGAACCTCTATTGAACTGAACTGAACTTCAGAACCCTAGTTGGAACAGGATAACATCTCTAGTTGTAATATATAAAAAGAAATTCTAAAATTTTTTGTATAATTTAAAGATCAATTTTTTAACTGCTATTGAACTCTATATGCATTGAATGATATAATAATAAGAAATATTAAAAATATTTTTATGATTATTTTTAAAATAAATTGATAAATACTTTAGTTGCTTGTTTTTTTAAAATATTTTTATATATTTTTTGTAAAGTATTTTGATGCTAATTACAATATTGCTTAAATGTTTATTATTTTCATAATATATTTTTTTTTATTAAAAGATTGAAGTCAGTGATTGTAAATAACCTCAAAATGACTGGTCATTTGAGGTCATTCAAATTTGTATCATTTGGAAATAACTCATAACCAAATGACTAGGGTCATTTGGTCATTAGATCATTTTAGCTATAATTAACATCCTATCAATCACATTAATTATTAATTGTCATGCCATTTGAAATTCTAAAAAGATTTATCTGGTATATAATTTTGTAAGGGCAGTGTCATTAATCACCTGATTATTTTTTATCAGAGGCCTACCCACCTCCCTCTTTCTTAATATATAAATAGTCAGGTTCTTATATATAATTTTAACTTTTTTTACCCTCCCCTCCCCCCTAAAAAATCACCTGATTTTTGTTACTCCCCTAATTGGTAAATTATTATTATTCACGAACTTTTTTTTAAATATATTATCTTTTCTAGTGTTTTTTTCTTAATCACTTTATGGATTGTTGCTTTACAACAGGCATTAGTTATTTAGCAAAAATGCAAATGCCACTCATTTATCGAATAAAGATTGGTCATTTGGGGTCATCATTCATTTATTACATATAATAATATTTATTGGATAGCATCTAGCAACATTTCATTTACAGAGAACAATAATTAATTATGATTGGCTAAAATTTATTATATAATCAATTAACTAGAGTTAAATAACCTTCTTACATCATTTGAGCTATAAAATAACCAATGACTGGTCATTAGTCATGTGAGTCATTTGGGTCATTTAAAGTCATTTACCTTCCCTGATTGAAGTTACTGTTTTTGTATTAAAGTTAATATAATTAAAAAATAAATCATAATTTTTAAAAGATGATTGCTATTTGTACACCAGGTGTATGTACACACATATATTGATATCTCAAAATTCTAATTATATAATAGCTTTTGAGGTTCTAACAAAATTTTTTATTTTTATTTTTATATTTTTAAAATTTAGGAGATAGTGTAGCACCTGCCCAAACTTTATTAATACTTATTTCGTAATCCGTGAGTAAGGGAAAGGATTTGATTAGTGATCAGTGGAGTGCATATTATAATCAAAACAATTAATACTCATAATCTGGAGCCATTTTTTAATTTTCTCGATTTTTGCAAAGCTAACATCTTTTGTGTTTCTATGAAAATTATAAAGGTGAAGATAAAATGATAATATCTCATGGCCCATTAGGTCAATTTTGATAAATTCACCACTTTTAGGAAGAGAAAAATCACCTTTATAATTTTTATAGAAACACAAAAGATGCTAGCTTTGCAGAAATCGAGATAATTAAAAAATAGCTCCAGATTATGGGTATTAATTGTTTTGATTATAATATGCACCCCACCGATCATTAATCAAATCCTTTCCCTTACTCACGGATTATGAATTAAGTGAATTGATATATGGCAGTGCATTAAATACATATATATTATATATCAGTATTAAGACTAGGGCTTTAAAATATATAAACTATTTATCTATAGCTAAAATCTACCAGAGTTATCAATATTCTTATATATGTAATTTAATTAACTTGGAATTTGTATATCCTTACCCATCTTCTAGTTAACTTCTATATATTTTCTGCTTTATCTAATATCTAAACTCCCAAATTGGTATATTAATGCTTTAAGTAGATGCTTTTTGCTTTCAATTTGATGTATCTAGTTTGTATCCTTACTTGGTATACTTGTTATAGTTTGTATTTCAAACTATATAGCTGCTTCTACTATATTAAGTAAGTATTTCAAGTCTGCATACTATCGAACTACCAACTTTTCTTAACTTTTAGAATCCAGATTTTAATATATCAAATTTGGTAATTGTGTGAATTTCTCTTTATGATAATAAAATTTCTAAGTATGTTTCATAACAGGTTACTCTATGCTTCTAGAGCTTTTATAGTTGGGTAGCATCATAAAGCTCAGAAATTATAACAGATGCATTATTATTTCTTTTTATAGTAATTTTTAGTAGTTGTAGCCCTAGTTACATACTGCATGTACTTATATTATATTAAATTTTTTAATTGAATTGTATTTGCATAATATACTGGTAAAGACTCATCAATTAATGTCTTTGTACTATTCCAATTATTATTCATAAGAAATTTCTTATAACTTTTATTTTTTTCATTTTTGAATTCGATTTTGATTCCTTATATAATTCTATTTTAAAATATTTAAATTAAAAAAATTATTTCTCTAATTTGATTAAAAAACTTAAAAAATAATGATATTTTACCATTGATAAATTTCTGCGCTACTAATAAGAAATCGTCACCATATTTGTTCGCATCTCTAATGCTTATTAATGAAGCATAAAATTCCTTTGATTGTTTACTAAATGTGATGTTTCATCAATATCTAAACTAAGAGGCAAGTTCAAAAAATGATGACGATATTTTTGATAACCTTCGGATATTAAAGAGTTTCGTTTAATTCGTGAATTTTGATTTTACTCATTACAAAAAGTGTTTCAAATTTGATGTCGATATTAGATCTCACTTTCTTTAAATAATGATCAAACAAATGGACGCTCTCAGAGATAGACTATCAGTACATACCCCACGGGTTTTTTCTGTATTTAGATTATGACCATGCTGTGTGAATTGAGATTATTAAAATACTCTATATATTATTTACAAGACTAATATTTTATATGAACCTATTTATTAAGATCATGATCACATGATTTTCATATAACAACAGGCAGTTGAAACTTTCACTTTTATAATCAGAAAAGAGAAAACCTACTGCATTTACTGCCAAGACCAGTAAATAAACTTCTTAATTCACTATTGTCATGTGGTATTTTACTTAAATGTAATGCAAACCTTCAATTAGATGAACTCCATAACGGTGTCAAAGTTTTAACTAAATTTCATGTATAATAAACTTTTCAGGATTTTGCGTGATGTTTAAAAATTCGAATGGGCATGGCAATTGAATTATATCTAACCGTAAATTATAGATATCTACGGGTTACTTTAAATCTATGCATATTTACTGGTTTAAAATAATCTGTTATTTACAATGTTCGGTGATATCTAATGAATATGTATAATAAGTAATTGGCCGGAGCGTAGCGACGGTCAATTAGTGTCTATGCAAAGTGATACAAAAATTACTTTCCTGATGTGCTTCAATTGTAAAAATCTTGACAAATTTTACTTTTTTGATATACTTGCATATATATGATGTAAATCTTATCAGAAATGGTATTTGGAAATTTTTAGTCTGTCCGCACGCGTGTCTATATTTGTGCTTTAATGTTACCAATATATGCATATTAACGCGTTTGTGTAATATGATGAACATCATATGACATATAATGATACTATATGCAGTAAAATATAGTATTTAAATATTTTGGCTCCTGCTTACAATGCTACGCATTAGCCTAGTATAAACTGGTTTTAAGGGTAGGAGTACGTAGATCATTTATCATATGATTTTTGTGGTACAATGAGATTTATATAGAAATTAAAAATGTGCTACTAATAAAACTTATTATAGTTGCAACCAAATTTGACTTAAATTTTATAATATATAGAATAAAACGCATGTTTTATAATAGTAAAATTTTAATATAGTATATATTTAAAAAAATTATACTTCGATATATCATAAAGTTTCCCCCAGTTGGCTCAAATTTCCCCGAGTTACACAAAATTATTAATTTTGATTGGTCGATATCATATGATCATCATATGATTTTGTAAACAACTTTTGATACCTAAAGTTTAAATCTTTATAACTTGATGAATATTCAACCAATTTTAATAATTTTACTATTTTTAGAATCACAAAAACCTGCTCTATAATTTTATTTAATAGTTTAAATGATTTGCTTAAAAAAATTTTTACTAAACTTTAAAAAGAAAAATTGATACCACAAAAATCATATGATAAATGATCTACATACCCCCTACCAGTATTGTCACTTGGACATGTCCATACTATGTTTTTTGTCCAACGTCCAAGATTGTCCAAAATCGTCCAAGCCTATGTCCCATGTTTAACTAATCAATAAAGTAATTTAAACAAATATATAATTATATATTTTTTTAGGTGCTGGACTCATTGGTGAAAAAATTAAAATAGATTATCTTAATAAAATTTTAAGTAATTTTAATTTGAAAAAATGTCCAAAATGTCCAAAAAACGTCCAAGTGACAACACTGCCCCCTACCCTTAAGTTGTTATTGTAATATAAACATTACAATGGTATTTTAAGCAAATTTGGCTAATATATAATAAATAATCCACAGATAGATTTAAAGTACCCATAGATTATTTACGGTTCGCTAATACGTATGATATTTTTTTTTATATGTAGTATATTCTAAAAAATTTGGTTTATTTAATACTGTATCAACACGTAATTCCAATATCCACTAATTAAATGCTAACATAAAGCCACTCTAATTTAAAGTTCAATTCATTATTATTATTATATATTTATTTATTTATATTATTTTTTTTATTATTATAAAATTATCGTCCGTCATGAGTGTCCTGTACATTTTCACCAATCATTTTGTCATGTGATGAGAAAATGATGTATACTTTTTAATCGTCACTATTTTCAAATTACAGATTTTTAAGCCATCCGAGTAGTGATTTATTTCATTCAATGAGGAACAAAATTTGCTCGACCAATAGGAACTTGGGAACCCAAAATTCCGATCTGTGATCGCATACATATTTTTTAAAATGATCAGATTCGATCACTAGATCACGAGGATTTTGGCTGTAAAAATTGTACGTACGTACGAAGTTCTTTTTCTCTGATGATACATTATATAATTAATTAATTAAGGCCGTTTGAAGTTAATTTTTCGGTTAACATCACCACCCAGCTGAAGTCTCCCCGAAAATGAACAGCCAATCAAATGTTCGTTTCATATGTTCGTTTCATTTTACCCCCTCCCCCCCTCCCGAGAGTCCTGGAAAAGTGATGTTAACCGAAGAATCAACTTCAAACGGCCTTAATGAAAAAAAATCAATGTAATTATTGATAAGTAATTATTATCAGTAATTTATTACATTGCTGTGCATTTCACAATCAATGAAAATCGAGAAAGAACGCATGTTCATTCAGAATTAAATTCAGAAACGATGTGGGACAATAAGTAATTATTATCAGTAATTTTATTACATGATCTGCATACAAGATGAAAATCGAGAAAGAACACATGTCAATTCAGAAATGATGTGGAACAATAAGTGAAAAGCCTGTCAACGAAGTGACAGATTATTATTGCGAGATCAGATGACTTTATGACCGGTCATGTGCAGGTTTTGTTTATGTATCCTTTTATGGCTATTCTTTGATTATTTTTATAATATTTTGTATATACAGGTAATTTTGGATTTGCATATGATTTGTAATTCATTTTGTTCTGATTATTGTTAGATCGATGATAAGGGTAAGGGATTATGGCTATTGCCAAGTATGGACCGGTGATACGGAAGGAGTATTTAAGGTCAATGATCTCTGTGAAGAAGGTTATCTTTCTTTTCGCTATCGCTTATCTTGTAGAGGCTGATTCTATCGCCCTCCCTTACCCACCCGAGTCAAGCAAGTGAAACTGTTGTTATGCCAGGCTCCACGGCTGCGTTAGCAGTGCAAGGACCTGATGTTTTTGATATGCCAGGCTCCACGGCTGCGTTAGCAGTGCAAGGACCTGATGTTTTTGATATGCCAGGCTTACACGGCCGCGTTAGCAGTGCAAGGACCTGATGTTTTGTTTGGTTCCGCGCAAGGACCTGTTTTTGTACCTGGCTCTACGGCTGCAAGTGGCAGTGCAAGGACCAAAGGTAGTTGGATCCACGACTGCAAATGGCAGTGCAAGGACCAGTTGTTGTATTTGGCTCCACTGCTGCAAGTAGCAGTGCAAGGACCAGTTGTTGTATTTGGCTCCATGGCTGCAAGTGGCAGCGCAAGGACCAGTATAATGAAAAGCCTGTCAACGAAGTGACAGGGCGATCATTATTGCGAGATCAGATGACTTTATGACTGATCATGCACAGGTTTTGTTATGTATCCTTTTATGGTTATTCTTTGATTATTGTCGTGAGATTTTGTAATTGTTTTTACAGTATGGACCAGTGATACGGGAGGTGTATTTAAGGCCAAGAATTTCTGTCTTTTCGCTATCGCTCGCCTGGCTCAATCACCCTCCCTTACCCACCCGAATTCAAGCAAGCAGTGTTGTTTCTTATGTTATATCAGGCTACACAGCTGCATTAGCAATGCAAGGACCTGTAGTATGTATACCTGGCTCCATGGCTGCAAGTGGCAGTGCAAGGACCAGAGGTAGTTGTGTCACAAGCTAAGCCTCAACCCGTGACATCGGTACCCGTGATGCGGTACCCGCGAGTCAAGGCCGTAACACAAACCCGTGACCGAAAGTAACTCGGGAACCAAAGTCGTTCCGACCCCGAGATCGTAGTAATTAGTCATGGCGTTAGTAATTATATTATTACCACAGCGCATAAGAAATGTAGTCACTATAGCGTAGGATAGAGAATAGATTAGTAATAGTATATAAGAGAGACAAAATGTAAACTATTATACTTAGCTTAAACAATAAACCTTCCAAGCTTCGCTTTAAAATTAATAAAACCTGTGTTTCATTTTCGCCTTGTTACAAGTTGGCTCCACGGCTGCAAGTGGCAGTGCAAGGACCTGTTGTATACCTGGCTCCACGGCTGCAAGTGGCAGTGCAAGGACCAGAGGTAGTTGAATCCGCGGCTACAAGTGGCAGTGCAAGGACCTGTTGTTGTATTTGGTTTCACAGCTGCAAGTGACAGTACAAGGACCAGTTGTTGTATTGGCTCCACGGCTGCAAGTGGCAGTGCAAGGACCATAGAATGAACCTCGCTCATACCGGCAGAAACACGTTACCGATTCTCTTTTCAGCTATGAGAAGATTCGACGGTTTTCCCTCTATATGAAGGCATCATATCGTTTGCTGTTGTGATGAATGCATGTCGCTATGGTGGAAAATGTGATTAGAGCCAATAAGGGTAGCAGCCCTTATCCCATATGTTTTTCAGATTTGTAAATAAAGACGGTCAGTTGGTTTGAATAAAGTCAACTGATCGAGCAATAATAATAATTATTATCAGTAATTTAATACATGATCTGCATACAAGATGAAAATCGAGAAAGAACACATGTCAATTCAGAAATGATGTGGAACAATAAGTAATTTTTATCAGTAATTTATTACATGATCTGCATACAAGATGAAAATCAGAATTTTTATTCTTATTTACATCCGCAATTGTCATCTATTTATTTATTTATTTTTTTTTTTTTAAAAAAAAAAGTATCAACTTTCATTGTCATGCTTACTTTGTATCTTTAAACTGAGATATGGATAACGTCAGTAACATGCATTGGTGATAGAATCATATAAATTTTCGGCTACCATCATGAAAATCATGGTGTTTAAACTGCTATAAAATAAATTATCTAAGAATTAAAATTCTTTAAAATAAACTAATATCATTTTGTTCATTTGATGAGAAAATCATGTATACTTTTTTTAATCGTCGCTATTTTTAAATTACAAACTGAAAATATTTATACGATGTACGAACTATAAATGTTTAATTGCTTGCTTGGGTGTGTATATATGATTTAACCTTTTAAAGGTATATGTCCGTGAAAATCTGATACCAGATACGTATTAGCGCAGGTACATACTATATAATTAATGCTGCAAAATTTCGTAGAGTAAATGCGAACTTGGAAAATCAATATTTCTGATTTCGGTGTTCTATCTTGTTATAGGTTAACGTCAAGTGGATCAAAACTCAATAATATACAATGGTATAACGGCAATCAATATCAGCAATTAAGTGAAAATTTAGAAAACAAATTCCAGAATCAGATATCGCACTTTAAAAGTTAGACCAACAATTTTATGCGACACAAAATACAACGGCATTCTCAAAATATATAAAAATGAAGCTAGAATGCAATTTCTTTTTGAATAAAATCACTCACATAACATATCTTTCTCAATACTACACTTAATTCATCATGCGCGCTTTGCATATATTTACATTCGCAATAGCAATTTTTTTATATGTTGATGCATTACCCTATGACAAACCTAAAGTGCATACAATTCCGCTAAAGCTGAGATCAATCACTCGTCGCAGGATTTCCAAACGAGCAAAAGTATCCATGCCATTAAAACATGATAAAGGTTATTATGGACAAATTACCTTTGGCACGGGCACCCCACAGAATTTTGATATACTATTTGATACAGGATCAGGAGCTTTATTTGTTATGGGCAAAAATTGCGGTTCACCTGCATGCAATAATAAACCTAAATATGATCCAGATGTTGATAGATCTTTCAATCTAATTGAAAAAGGTGATTTCGAAATCGATTACGCTAGTGGCTTAGAAATAAGAGGGGATTCAGGCAAGACCACTATTGTAATAGCGGGTATTTCGGTAGAAGCACAAAAGTTTGGAGTGGCTGATAAAGTTTCTGATAATTATGATCGCCCATTGGAGGGTGTAATGGGGATGGAACTTATCGATATAAGTGGCAACCAACAAATCACACCAATCACGAACCTTATAAATAATAAACAGCTCGATAAACCACAATTCTCTTTTTTGCTTGGGAGAGAAGCAGATCAATCACCAAGCGAATTAACAATCGGTGGGAGTAATCCAGATAGATACCATGCTCATACACTTACCTTTGTAAAACTAGTAGATGATAATAAGGGGCAATGGGAGATCCCTATTGATGACTTGGCTATCAATGGCGAAGGAACAGATCTCGAAGACCGCACTGGATTTATTGATACTGGGACCGAACGTATAGTTATGCCACCTGATGATGCTCATAAATTTTATTTTAATTATATTGACGATGCTGAAGACAATGGAGATGGGACCTACAAACTAGATTGTAATGCAACATATAAAGTTGCTCTGGTATTCAAAGGTGTGGCTTGGAAAATAGATCCTAGAGATTTTACAGTTGAATTAGATAAGGATATATGTATTGGAGCTATTATTTACGACGATAATGGTAATTATACTATTTATTTAATGTAAGTTATTTTTAATCAAAATGTTTAAAATGTATCGCTTTTTTTCAAATTCTTCAGTACCGGAATTAAAATGGGTTATTGGCTCTGCATTCTTAAGGAACGTATACACCATTTTTGATCAAGGCAATCGTAAAATTGGATTTGCCCAATTAGCTAAAAATAATGATTAATATAACCCATTATCGCAAATTGAAATTGGTTTAGCATTCGTTAATATAATACAGTACCGCATTTATTATTAATATATATTGTACAATACAATCATTTCCAAATTTATTAAGGTTAGAACTCTTTGAATGTGGCCATATTAGTGATAGAGCTATTAAAGAAATAGAGAAATCATGCCATATATTAGAACATATCAACCTTGGAGTAATGCGGCCTAATCGGTGAAGATAGTATATGCATTATTGCACGTTCATGTTGAAAACTTAGTTATCTAGATCTAATGCAATTTAGTATTACCGATATTGCTGTCAAACAAATAGTGAATTCATGTCATTATTAGAAAATTTTGATATATATGGCTGTGGTAGTGTTACCAATTCTTGGATATTCGTGCAATTGCGCGCTCATGTCCTAAATTCAGACACCTATAGGTAGTTTCAGCAATCTGAGAAATTTCTCGTTCATGCCATAATTTAAAATCAGGCGATGATCTAGAAATTTCCGAGATAATAAGTTTGCAGAAAATCTGTCTTCTTCAAATTTATTGTTGGTATTAAAAGCTTTCCTTAGAGAATCTATTTTTTCGAAAAATTTTCCACTTTATTTGTATTAAAAAAAATTATTTTTGAAAAAATTTCTTTCGTCGAAAAACTATTAATTGATAGAATAGACTCCTCATTTGAGCTAATTCATTTGAAGATATTCACATCATTTTATTAATGAATATTATTTTAATCCGATTTTATTATTTTTTATTTATTTATTTATTTATAAAAGAAAAGGTTCACTGCATTTGCTATTTAATGACCATATAAAACATCGTGCTTTTAAAACTATCAAAATAACATAAACTCAAACTTTTAAATTCATCAAAATTGAATCTGATTTTATAAGCTTTAAAGCCCGAAATTTAGTTATCTTTAATGTCATGTTTGCATACATTTATACTATATACGATATACTGTATTACTTTATACTCAGTTCGTATTATACTCTACTACTTTACTAAATCATAACTACTACTATTCGTATTATTCATTTTAATGACATGAATTGACTTGGCTACTATGCTAATTATATATAAAATGGAGTTTAAAAATCTTGTTGTCTGCAAATGTCCTTAAAATTACTAAACTTAATCATTTTATGATAAAATTAATCACAGTCACTGCAAGATTTTGCTTAACAAGCTGTATGTATACATTCGCTAAATTTATGAATTTATGCTATTAGAATTATGCTATAACGATAAAATTTGTAAAAATTTGTAAAAATTTATAGTAAATAAGTTTTTATATAATTTTAATGTTTTTTATGATACAAAAAGATTTTTACGAGTTTCTTCTGCTCCAGTTACTGAGTGCGACCTGTTTCAGGTACTGATCTTACTGATCTATATCGATAATGCATCTAATCTCATTTTCTCTACTATTTAACATGCTTCATTCAAGCAACTAATTAAATATATTAATACAAGATTAATAACATTTTTTTTTCATAAAAAACGGCATGCTCAAATAAGAAGATAAAGTCAACGCGATTGTACAAATTATCAAAACAAGAAATATAAAGTGAACATTATGTTGATCTGTTGCTACCTTTTACGTATACTATTCCTTATAACATTAATATATTAATTGAGTAACAAATAAGTCATTTTATTGGTGCTCGTATCCCTATAAATTTTACATGGGTGGCAATCAATTAATCGACAATCACTTCACCGACATAACATTTCACCGACAATTATTCACCGACACGTTCATTTTACCGACAGTTTATTTCACCGAAGCTCATTTCACCGACAAAGTAATTCTGGTCATTGTCGTTAGGGTTAGGGTAGAATTAGGTAGAATTAGGGCTAAAGTTAGGGTGCTTTTTGAAAAAAAACTTGTAGGTGAAATGAACTTCGGTGAAACAAACTGTCGGTAAAATGAACTTGTCGGTGAGTATTTGTCGGTAAAATGTTATGTCGGTGAAGTGATTGTCGGCGAAATAATACAAACCCATTTTACATACGGCTAAAGATGTTTCATAAATCATAAAAAGTACCATTGATTTTATAATCGTCTTAACGAATGTATGAATTTATTATGTATCGTGGTATCGATTAGTATTATTTAATAAAGGCAATAAAGACACTTTTTATAATAGTATGTATGAATGAATAAAGCAAAGGCGGGAATTACTGTCGTTTCCAAAGGGCCATACGGCCTTTATTTATAATTATTGAACCCAACTATTTACATCGCATGAATCATCTATATTGCTAGTATTGCTACAATCATCAATATACTTCGAATTAGCCTTATAACCAAGGATATCAATATTATTATTATTCATCATATCATTCTACTAATTTCTCATTCTTCCGATTCCATGAATTCCCCCGGTTTAACTAAATTTCCTTCTTTTTTTAGGAAAAAAATATAACTCATGTAATTCATTACTAGAGCTACTTCTTAGTATAAAAAATTTATTATACTTTATAAAACGTGGTGTGCCTCAAGAAAAAAATACAGCGATAGAACATAATACTTTAATATGTTAACTTGCGGTAATTGGTCACAATGAAGGTATGATGTAACTTTAAAAATAGGAATGTGGTTCTAATATTAACGTTTATGATAGGATAGCTAAATATACAAAAAAAAATAAGCTGCTGAAATTCAATACAGTATTTATTTACATTCATATAACGATAGTATTTGATATTTTCTGAAAGCATTTATTCTCAAAAAGGAGAAATAATCCAATGATATTTTCCCTTGATCAGCGTTCACACAGTAAAATATATCATGACATCTAGCATTATATCTGTTGAACCGAATTTACTAAATTGAATGTTTTCCATAATTACAAATTAGATTATAAATAAATTATCGCCATTTTTGCTTTCTGTGAAACGATCGATCTTAATATATCTGCTTTTGGAGTGTTTGCTAAGTTTAATGGTTTCGAACTATTTGAAGGGTTAAATGATCGATATACGCCTTTAATGTTTATATATCTTTTTATTGGAGGTTTGAGTTGGCATTTTAAAAATGTTAATAAAGTAATTATTTTCTGTAAACATATCAAGAAATTCTCGATTTTCACTTATTAAAGGACGTTTAGATACATCTGCAAACCAACATAGTTTCGAAAATGTCTAACGGAAGATTGGTATCATGGTTTTTTTTTTGATTATATAATGGTTCACCCACTGAAATTTCCCACATAATTACACCAAACGAGTAAATATCAAATGTTTTAACACTTCCGGAGCTATGTACGGTAAAAATACCAGAAACGCATTCAGATTTTAAATCAGCTGGCATTAAAAGTCTTAAATCTGCAATATATACAGAATGTAAATTATCTTGCAAAAAAATTTTACCATTATGTAATTCTCGATGAATAAAATTTTTAGAACAAATTGCCTCAAGACCAGATGCAATGCAATGTAACAAATTTAACTTATATTCCTACTCTAGTTGTGAAACCATTATAAAAATTTTTACCCAAAGATCCATTTGAGCAAATTTTAAAAAAGTATATAATTCCATACCATTTTAAAAATGAAGGATCAATATGACTAATGTCAAAAATATGCCTTTAACTTGATATAGAGAAAATATCAATTAAAGAAAATTCTATAAGCATTGAAAAGCATCAATATTATCATAACTACTTCTTCTCTAAACTCATCAAAACAATGTTACGACTTGTTATGCGCTTTAATTCAACGGATCTCTTTATATTTGGTTTTGATCAAACCATTCAGCATAAAATACTGTCGCAGATCCACTTTGTTCTATCTCTTCAATATTTTCAAACTCCTTATAAGAAATCCATCGCAATTTATTTTCATGCAATATTTCTTTTAAATTGTCATCAAAAATCATACTTGTCATGTATCTGTTCGTTTGTAATTAAAATTTTAATAAATATTTGATAATTTAGAAAATTCAAACTATGTATCTATTTCTCTAATTTTTGTTTAGTTTAATAAAATATAATTATACTGTACAAGAAATGAGCATAAGGCCGTGCAAATAAAATTAATTATTTCCCTGATTTCCTAAAATTTTGACATTTATTCTTTTTAACATCTGCAAGTGCTTTTGCTTTTTCTCGTAACATATTAAGATTATAGTATCTCCCTTGAGTTACTGCCATTAGAGTTGCCGCAATTGGTGTTGTTACTATTGGAGTTATTGCTAGAGTAGTCACTTCGAATTTTTTTTTTTGAACCTTTCATTTTGATACTATTGCTTTACTTTGTCTTTTTTCGATATTATTAGTTGCTGGGTTATTTTTAAAATATTTTTAGTAATCAAAAGTATTTTCTTATTTGGCATGTAAATTATTAAATTAAAGTATTCATATTATAAATTTAATCAATAAAATAAGGGAAATACTTTTTATACCCCCAAATTTACTATTTATACCCCAGCCCAGCCTCCGACCCTTCCGACCCAGTCATGTGTAATGTAGTACAAGCATGTCTAAAATGTGTGACAGGTTAGTACCAGATTACCAATCAGATTTCAAGATCAGGTGTACCGTTACACAATCAGAGAAACTCCAAAACAAATGTTCGTTTTGCCAAAAAGTCTGCAAACTGCATAAGAAACCATCTTTCGAGCTTTAATTAAAAGTCTTCCTTGAACGATTTTACTATACATCTTGCTAACATCAAATCCTAACCCAACCCTAACCTAAATATAAATGAACTTTAAGAATTTTGCACATTTCGGATGTATTAAAGATAATTTATTATTAAAAAAAATACAAGTAGCGAAAAGTACAAAAAAAAAAAAATAAAGATAAAAAAATCAAAATCAATAACAAAAAACTTAGCAAGACAAAAGACGAAAGCATCAGCAAATAACAATCCAAAATATCAATGAAAGTACTACTAAAAATAACGACCAAAACCACCAACAAACTACGATCAAAACACTACCAATCTACAACCAAAAGCACCACCAAACAACGTAAAACACTACTAAACGATGACCAAAGATACTACCAAACAACGATCAAAAATACCACCCAACAACAATCTAAGCACTAACAAATGACGACCAAAAGCACCAACAAACGATGACCAAAAGTACCACCAAACTACAACCAAAAACACCACCAAACTACAACGTAAGTACGACCAAAAGCACGACCAAAGGTACTACTATACATGAGGACGAAAGCATTTCGGGTTCTAAAACCCGAAATTAAAATTTGAAGACGAAATTGTTTTTGACCTATTTTACTTGAAAGACGAAATTATTTGATACTTTTTTTGAATAGACGAAATTATAAAGAACATATATATATAAATTTTATTTATTCTTCCTTATAAAAAATTTTAATTTTCTCTAATGAAGACAAAATAGGCCTTTTTCAAAAATCAATTTCGGTGGCATCACTAGGCACTACCAAACGATGACCAAAGCATCAAACGACGATCAAAGGCACCAAACGACAACCAAAGGCACCAAACGACGACCAAAGGCACCATCAAACGACAACCAAAAATACCAACTGACGATAAAAGCACTGCAAGAACAAAAACACTGCACAACGACGACGAAAGCAACAAAGACCACTAAAACGACGACGGATAAAACATGCGATTATGTTGATCAGTTTAATTTAATTTTATAAACATAGTCACATAACAGACACAGGATAAGACCCTATACCCCGGGGTATAGGTTAAGTTTCTCCTTTGACCAATGGTTAGGTTACGCGAAATTCGGGTCACGTGATCCAGGTAACAATAATAGCCAATCAAATTTGGAGAATAGGCAAAATGTGGCGTGCTTTCATCTAAATTTTTTCTTACTAAGTTAATGATACATGCCCACTAATTAAAAGGTGTAGAGATCGTCGAGACGCATCTAACGGTAGTTAGATCATCCAAATCAGCCCAGTGGATAGCGAGATATTGTCGAAAAACGATTGGCCGACTATATAAAATCTTATGTAAACAAAGATTTTATGTCATCCACTAATCGTTTTTCGACGATATCTCGCCATCCACTAGGTCGATTTAGATGATCTAACTACCATTAGATGCGTCTCGACGAGCTCTACAACTATCAATTAGTGGGCATGAATCGTTAACTTAGTAAGAAAAAAAGTTTTAGATGGAAGCACACCACATTTCGCCTATAGTGATTTTTATGTCACGAATTTTTATATAGTCAGCCAATCGTTTTCGACGATATCTTGCCATCCACTGGGCTGATTTGGATGATCTAACCACCATTAGGTGCGTCTCGACGAGCTCTACAACTTTCAATTAGCGGACATGTATCATTAACTTAGAAAAAATTTAGATAAAAGCACACCACATTTCGCATGTTCTCCAAATTTGATTGGCTATTATTGTTACCCAGATCACGTGCCCGAATTTCGTGTAACCTGACCATTGGTCAAAATGCAAGAATCTGAAAGTCACGTGATCTCAGTTTGTACTACATTACATGTGACTGGGTCAGAAGGGTCGGAGGCCGGGCTGGGGGTATGAATAGTAAATTTGGGGTGTATAAAAAGTATTTCTCTAAAATAATAAAATTTAGTTAATAAAATATAAAATTTAATTAATAAAAATTACAAAATTTAGTTAATAAAATTATAAAATTTATTAATAAAAATAATACATATAAATGTATATACAGATATATGTTATTATGTATTATGTATGTATATATGCTATTATATGTTACCTGCACGTAAATATGCACGAGACAATGCATGCAAAAACACATAAAATTGCATGTTAGTATGTGCACTATTGCACAGAATCTGCACCCTACTACATGCTATAAACGTGCTTTCTCATACATTGTCTCGTATAGATTTATGTGCAAATTTATTTGTGTATTGCAGTATCATTCCATACCGCAATTTGTTATAGGGTAAGTGGGGAAAACTATTTCGAGTAGATACAAATATTGTTCTTGCTTATGAAGATTGTAGTATAAAAAGCTGCAGTGCATAGATGCTTGTACATAATTCCTGTTTGGAGAAAGTCAAGATATTGGCAACAAATATTAGTCGGATGCCCATATACGCAAGTTGTGTAAACCAACCCTGGTTTAGTTTCTGATTCAACTTTAACATATATATTTCCTGTTGATTCTTCTATCTTATACTTTATCACCTTGTTCATATAAATTAATTTTTTAGCTGCTTCTTCACGTTTTATGCTTGGAGATAAGTATGCAATGTGAAAAAATTCTTGCAAAAGAACTTTACGGTCCATTGGATCATTATATTAAGCTCTTTTCTTCATTCTGCTTTCTTATGTTCAAGGTCCATAGCAAGGCATCTCAGTGTTAATATGTTAGATATGACTTCGAATACAAGAGCAATATAGAGCACATCAGCTTTAAGAAGTTGATTATTTCTTTTAAATCGACTTAATTGATTATTTTTTAAATATTCATTTATTTCTTCAAAATGGTTATTCGTAGTAGGGAGCTTTTTAAGAGGAATTCCAAGAGCGTTTGCCGCTCTCATCCATCTATCAATAGAGAAGATCTCCAGCCTATTGTTTATTTAAATAATTAAGAAATTTAACATCACTATTCAATATATTTTTTTTACTTTCTGTCATATCTTTTGCATTATGAATAAGGCTTTCTAACGAAGTTTTTTTTTCAACTATATAATTATATACCATCTTTTCACTTTTTTCCATTGACCAAGCTTTCTTCAAAATACTTTTTAAATATTTTTTTAAGGTTTGCATTGAAAATTACATCACTTTTACCACCTCAGCCTAACTGCTTATTGATTTCATTCTTCCAACATTAACTAATGTAAAAGTAGCAAAGAAGCAATATGATTTCTGGCCATACTTTCAACAATGGTTTTCTCTCTTTAACATTAGTATCTGTTATTGCAACACGAGGGCTAAATGTAACTGGAGTAAAGTTTGAATTTACTATAAGTTGAATTTGATTATAATTGTTACTAATCTTATTATAAAAGATTGTAAAAAGCTTCTTTAAAATCCTACTATCATATCCAGATAATGTTAATCGAATATGCTGAGGTGGTGTAAATAGAATAAAGGCAATAGGAATGCCTTTGTTATTTTCATCGATTACTATAATAATAAATAGGAATAGTTTATGTTTGCTAATTCTAAAGGTTCTATCTACAAGAATTAAGTTATTATGTCCATATTTCAATGCATAATCTTGCTGTTAACAAGTACAAATAATAATTTTCAGATGACCAGTTTATTTTGTATAATGCAAGCATGCTTTTTTAAGCCCGGATTCATCTGTATTTGTTAAAAGAAACTGATCTAGGTTTTTAGCAGCATCATGTTTAAGATTGATATTTCAAGTTTTTCATAATATTTGCTTTTTGATATTCGAAATATTTATTGCAGTAAGTAATGTTCTGAAATCTCCAATTAATGATGATTTCTGAATACATGTTTTACTGTTCTTGCATTTTAAGCAAGAATGTCTGAAGTTCTGACATTTAGATCTAACAGATTTTCAAAACTTTTTTTTATGTATGGTATAAGTTTATATAGTGATCACGCTGCGGCTTGGAAATTAAATATTGCTCAAAATGTTGTAGGTATTCCGCAATAGCATAAATTTCATTATCATAAAGATAAAGTGTTATAAATACAAAACACCCTGCATAAGGATAACGAGCTGCTGAGACCTAAGAGTTGGGCTGAATTTCATTTTTATGATAGCTTTCACAAATGCATTGCTTAATAATCTGTGTTTTAGTTGATTGTCAGATGGACCTTTTGCAATATATATTATTAGAGTCAATGTCAAAACCATTTTCCCTAAGAAATTAATCTCAATCTGCAATATGTTCCTGATTAGATAAGTCCCATTTTTTCAACTATGCTAGGTGCACTATTGTCTAACAAATTACCAAGCATAATTCAGTCACTATCTTTTAACAAAAGATGTGAGTTTAATTTGCTTTTATATTTATGTTATAACTGCCTCTTTTTTTTAGATATATCTGAAACTTTAAACTTTGAAAAGGATATTTCACAAGAATCTTGGAGTTGATATGCTAGAGTCAAGGTAACAATAATAGTGATTTGGAAGTAAAATAAGTATATTTAATTGCTTTGTATGATTTTGCATTTTAAAAATGATTAAATACTTCAATATACTTATGATTACAAATAGGTATCATCATAGATATAATTGATTTATCAAATTTTTCATTGTGATTACAGTCTTGATTTAAATTTAATATACTTTTATTGAATCATATTTTATTATTTGTGTTTATAGACAATTATCAACATTTTATCATTTTATGATTTAACTTCAAAATATTTTTATTGAACTATATTTAATTATTTGCAATTACAGACCAGAGTCATTATTTTAATGATTTAATTTTGAAGTTTTCAAAAATATATTTTATTGCATCATATTTAATAGAATTAGCATTATATCATTATATTATAATATATTATTATCTTTTAATTAATAGTTGTTTTTTTATTGTAGTAGCAGTAAAAATTAGTGGTAATGTGATCATTGACTACTTCTAATCTGATAAAGCAAATTATATATTATGTTGAAAGATTATTAGTTTACATTTAAAAAACTAATAATTATTTTAATATAATACATAATTTGTATTATCAAATCAGAAGTGGTGAGCGATTGCATCACTACAAATTTTTTCTAAATAAAAAAATGTCAACAACCAACCATTCAATTGATACTCATCGGTTCCAATTCAAGTACCTGTTATAGGATACTATATAATTATATAATATTTATCATCTCTTAATTCGTATACAACTGTTGAAATATCCAACAGTTTGATTACAAATATTTTATAGTAATTTGTATACAAGTCATAAAGGATAAGGTAGGGTTCCTACAAACCCGGATCAAATCAAAATTTGGGTCAGATTTGGGTTTGATTTGATTTGAAATCAAATCCAAACCCAAACTATGATTAAAAAAAATATTTGAGTTTGATTTGAAACAAACTTTTTAGTTAAATTTGAGTTTGGTTTGAATTTGAGTTTGAAGTTTGCAAACTAGTTTGAGTTTGAATAATGTAAATATATTTTTATATTTTAATTGATAATCTGCCAGTCAACTAGAAAGTGATCATATTAAAATCACTATAGGCGAAATGTGGCATGCTTCCATCTAAAACTTTTTTCTTACTAAGTTAATGATACATGCCCACTAATTGAAAATTGTAGAGCTCGTTGAGACGCATCTAACAGTGGTTAGATCATCCAAATGGCCCGTGGATAGTGAGATATCGTCGAAAAACGATTGGCCGACTATATAAAATCTCTATATAAATAAATATTGTTTACATAGAGATTTTATATAGGCGGCCAATAGTTTTTCAATGATATCTCGCCATCCACTGGGCCGATTTGGATGATCTAACCACCGTTAAATGCGTCTCGGCGAGCTCTACAACTTTCAATTAGTGGATATGTATCGTTAACTTAGTAAGCAAAAAGTTTTAGATGGAAGAACGCCACATTTCGCCTATAGAGATTTTCATATGTAATCTGCATCTTTGAGTTTTATATAGTCGGCCAATCATTGTTTGACGATATCTCGCCATCCACTGGGCCAATTTGGATGATCTAACCACTGATATATGCATCTAGACGAGCTCTACAACTTTCAATTAGTGGACATGTATTGTTAACTTAGTAAAAAAAAGTTTCAAATGGAGGATGTCACATTTCACTTATAGTGATTTTCATATGTAATCTGATCACTAAGTTTTATATAGTCAGCCAATCATTTTTTGACGATATCTCACCATCCACTAGGCCGATTTAGATGATCTAACCACTGTTAGATGCGTCTCGACGCGCTCTACAGCTTTCAATTAGTGGACATGTATCATTAACTTAGTAAGAAAAAGAGTTTTAAATGGAAGCACGCCACATTTTACCTATGATCACTCTCCAGTTGACAGGCTGATTATCATTTAAAATATAAAAATATATATATGTCATTCAAACCCAAACTAGTTTGCAAACTTCAAATTAAACTCAAATCAAACTTAGTATAGTATTTGGGTTTGGTTTGAATTTGATTATTTTTTATTTGAATTTGGGTTTGATCTCAAACTTTATAAAATTTATAGTTTGAGTTTGGTTTGATTTGGGGTTTGATCAAACTCAAATCAAACCCAGATCAAACTTCGGAACCCTAGGATAAGGTTAACTTTTCTAAACCTATCTTTATAAAATTTATTTTTTAAGCTGGTTATAATGAATTGTATTAATTGTGTTTAGAATTAAGAGAGCAAAGACAGAAGTATCACTCAATTTTTCTAATTTCACTCAAAATTATTATGAAAATGTAAGAATTACATTACATGCATAATTACATAAAATAAATCAACAAATTGATAATTAATAACATGTTTATCATGAAACTAGAACATTCAAACTCTATCCTGAGACTGGTTTAAATACTTTGACTTTTCAAATCTTTACAATATATAACTAATATTGTTTAACAATTAGAAAAGAGTTGGATTTCATATTTATCAGATGTTAAATTAAATCAAATGCTATTTATTTTTGCAGCTCAAACCAGCACTATAATTACAGAACTTTTAGCTTTCTAAATATTTAAATTTTTATTATTATGTAATAAACATATAAGGGTGCTGACAAGCATGGTGGACAATCATCATTATACAGATTTAAAATTTGTAACTCAGAGCCAAGTCATCCAATAAAAATCTAGGATCGTCAATCACATGAAATTATTGGCCAATCACATTCATTATAATTGGTAACATTCTTTAAAAATTTTGATTTTATTATATCAAAGATATCTTGCGATCTAGTGACTAGAATTTAATAATTTTTATATTATTCAATTCGTCTCACTGAGACGAATTGAATATTATAAAAATTGTCAGATTCCAACTATGGGTTCATGAAATATTATCAATATTCTAATCTCCAATTTTGCTTATATTTTTTATTAAAAATGCTGTTTTTTTACAAATTTATCTCTATTCATTCTAATTAGTAAGACGTATTCTTTCAAATCATTTTTAATTGTATCTTAGAATTACAATAGTTAAAATTTAATAAAATATAACTTAATAAAAACAATAATTCGTTGTAATATTATTTTTTTATATTTTAAAGTATAAAATATAGTTAACTTAACCTTTTACTCAGTTCTTTGCATAAACGTTATTTGAGATCATTTTGTGCTTCTTCTACGAAGTACCAGATCCTAGTTACATGCCATTTTTCTTATTTTAACACTAATGTGTACTTGAATTATAGGTTCAACTACCTTAAATCTCTTATGAACTTCGCCTTTAATAAAACTTTTTAAATATTGTGATTATTTTTGATTAATTTTAATAGAATATGGGTATTCAAAAGTTTTTTCGTTACCTTTTTTTTAAATGTATTTAATTGGTAAGTTTTCAAAAAATCACATAAATAAAAAGTACTTTAAAACATATAAATAATTATAAAAAATTTTTTTATTAAATTGGCTAAGTCTGTAGATCATCACTGAATATTGGTTTGTCCACCATGCAGTACTGACATTTATTAGATAATATTTTAAGAGGTGAGGGGTCAAGAAAAATCTTATCTTAGTTAAATTTGATTGGCTAAAATTCTATTTATAGATCTTACCTTGGTGGGGTAAGCCCCTATAGTAAATGAATATTAGATAATAAATGTCAGCACCCTAACCCATAAGATTATTTATTGTGAACTAATTATAATAATTGATCTAAATAGAACTATAGGTAATTAATGTTTGCTTTTTATATTCACAATATTCTAACTGGCATAGTAGAAGAATAAAGATGATATGAAACTAGCACTTTTTTAACTAGTTTCACTAATATTGTATTGAAAAAAAGAAATAATTGTATTAAAAGTAACTTGATATATAAAAATAAATCCATGATATATCTGTGAATTTTATGTATGTTGAAGTATTGCAATGAACCAAAATAGAGCTTTTAAATCATTACATATTAGTGCTTACTTTAATTATTAGCAATTGAAGCATTCAACTAGGAACATAGTAACAAAAAAAAGACATATGATTTAAAACACTATCAATAAATTGAAGTCGAATGATCCATTAACAATTCTACTATATAAATTCATTGAGTTAAATGATTATCTAATTCATGTATAATTGGTTAATTTTGATGATCATCCTAGTATTTCCAAAAAAGGGAGTCATCTAAAGCCAGGTGCGTGCAGTGATAGAAAGCCAATCAAATCGTAAAATTTAATCTTTACGGATTAGCCCGACAAGACAAAAACAAAGAAAAAAGTGAAACCGCCGAAAATACAAAAAAACCAAGTGTCCAAACCTGTCTAGAAGCATTAATAAAAAATGTCGGGAAGACAATTTTACTTATAAGTTAAGCCTTAACTCTAACCCCTAACTAACCCTTACACTAATTTTAATTAAATACTGTAATCAAAAACATATAAACACACCTGGCTTTAGTCATCCTCCAAAAAAGGAGATTTAAAAATAGGTCAGTAAAATCAGTCAATAGTATAACAATAATTTCTTATCATCTGCAGGTTGCGAATAAAAGCTGATTATTCACCAGGAAACAGTATTTTTCGTGAATAGAAATCAACTGCCTAAAGATTTTCTTAATCTTAATCACTTAATTTAGCTAACTTTAAAATAATTCCAGTATATGACCAACATAATTCTGCCCAATTCTCTCAGAACTATGAAGCATTTTTAAATGGTCCTAATTGATGTCTGATGTAAGCATTTAATGATTTTTGTATTTGATCATTCCCATATTAATATGCAAATTTACACTCACCTCATACGTACTGTACATAAGTAAAAGGCGAGTGAAACTTTACATATTCATATTAGAAATAGTTAACTAAATTGCATAAGACATAGCATATAACATGATATTACCAATTACTGATAATTTTTATTGTAACTTAAAAATACATCGAAATTAAATTTTTCTAAAGAATTTAAATTAGCTCATTTTTTTAATGAAAATAAAATAACTCTACTCAATACATGTAGTTAGTTTTAAATATAAATAGAAAAGTACAAAAATACAATCTTTATATAGTACACAACTTTGCTTCACTTGGTTTCTTTGCAAATCTGATTTTTTTTACATCATAAACATCATTTACAAATTTTTTTGTATAGCTTTTTGCCCCACTTAACTTAGACTAGACTTTAATTTATATTATAATTACATTGTGATGCTTTCTTTTATGATATATTTCTCAGCCTTGCTTTGCTCAGCCTTGATTCAAAATTCACAAATTATATTGCAAAATCAATGCTTCATAATCATATGAATATAACCTAAGTTTAGAATTAAAATGACAGTAATTTTTTAAATTAAACCTGAGTTGGCACAAGCTAGTAAATTTGTTATGATCATTATAAGTGAAACTCACATTCTTTATTATAGTTTGAAATAAGATTCAGTATTATATTGAATTTCAGCCTAAATTAAGTTTAAATTGGGTCATCATTCAAAATAATGCCTGCAGGTATTATTTTATAATGTAATCAATTAATTTAACCAGATTTTAGATAATAATTAAATTAAATTAATTCATCTTGTGAGTCATAAGATGCACTAATAGCCTGTTTAAATCGATAACAATTAGTTAACAAATTTGATTATTATTCTACAAGGTTATAAGGTGGATAAATAGTCAGATTTTTTTTTGTTATTGGTAATTAATAATTAAAATGCAATAAGGCTAATAAACCTGAGTTGCTGCAATTTAATAAATTCGTTATGATCATTACTCTAAGCTGATAAAAAAACTTCCCATAATTAAAAAATTGTTTTTTGATTTTATATAGTGAATTATACTAGATTATATATAATCCAGATTTTACTCTTTTTTTTATATTATTAAATAAATAATAAATAAAATAAAATAAATAATTTCTTTCTCTAATACAAAAGATATATTTAGAAAAGATTAACAAATCATTTTGCTACAAACATTTTGTACTGTCTTTGACAATCAATGATTATTATTTCATCTGACTTGTAAAAAATCTGACAAAAAAAACAAAAAAATACTAAATGTATTTGTAATTCAAGTAGACGCTAATAAAACAGTAAACACAAAACCTTTTTATCACCATATAAATGCTGTTTTGACTTTTTTTTGTTACAACAGCATAGCAATAGCAATAGCAAATGTATTTTGCAAAAGTAATTGCATTTTGCAAAGGCAATTGCCTTTGCAAAAGCAATAGCAATTGCTATTAATCTATTACAAAAAGACAGATAGAAATTTCCTTTCCTGGAATTACAAAGAAGTTTTAGCAGTAGATCTTATATACAAAGATACAACAAATTACAATAAAGTCACGTAGCCTAACTATTTATTGATGCGATCTAGTTCATAAATGCACACAATTATTATACTACATATACAAACATGGTTTGGCAAAATTGAAAACCTTTAAATATAGTTAGGGCACTGACATTTATTAGATAATAATTTAGGAGGTGGGGTCAAGTCAAATAGGGTTGCATCAGTTCGGTTCGGTCCGGTCCCTAAGAGGACCATTATCATAGTGTTTACTGTCCAGTTTGGTCTGGTCCTTCGGTTCCATAACGGACCTTTAATGATTACGTCAATCTTAATGTATAAGATTTTATTGGCCAAAAATGATGTAATTATTTACTGTCAGATGTAAAAAACATCATATAATCTATATTACACCTGATCAAGAAATTTGATTGGGTGGTATGAATATCACAGTTATGTTTACAAGGACTGGTCCCAGGACCAGTTTTTTAATGGTCCCATGGTCCTTACCGGTCCCAGTTTGGGACCAGTCCTGGACTAGTCTTTTTTAGGACCGATGCATCCCTAAAGTCAAATCTTACCTCATATAAAAATTTTAGCCAAATAAATTTGATGAAAAAATTATGGGGTTGGGGTAAGCCAGTGATGTGCCATTTATATGATGTCCAAATTTTTAAGCGTACAGTATGTATAGTATGTATAGTACTTATATAGTAAAATTGCTTTAGTAGTTATATTTTAAAATTTTTTTTAATATTAGTCTATATTACAATTAATATAATATTTAATTCTATTTTAATAGATAAATATTTAGGTTGTTCGAAGTTAATTATCTGGTTAATATCACTTTCCAGGACTCCCAGAAGAGAAGCAAATAAAACGAACATATAAAATGAACAAACTGTAGTAAATCTATTATAATGAATTGATTTCAAGTTAAATTTAGTTCAGAGATTTTAGTTGAGTTGCTAATTAGATCAGATAAATTTGATTCAATAGCAAAAAAAAAAAATTAATAAATAAAAAATTATATAATGCATTTATCCAAGAAAAGACTTCGTACATATAGGTAAAATTCTCGTGATCTAGTGATTGGATCTGCATTATTTTAAAGTATGCAGCTAGTGATGTGTAATCATTAAAATAATACCCAAATTTTTTTAGCGTACAGTACGTATAGTGCTTATATAAAAAATTAAGATTATATAATAAAATTAAATTAGTATCTATATTTTAATTTTTTTTAATGTTAGTCTATATAAATTAATGTAATGTTTAAACCTATTTTAATAAGCAAATATTTAATATAGCAAATTAGTAATATACTATGTACATATCTGCTTAATTTTATTAAGGCGCTACTTTATATATCTAAAGTAGCTACTTTAGATAGATCGAAACTTTAGATACAATATGTACAAATTTAATTTATCTAACAAGAAAGCTTCATCGGGTGTTGATCAATTAACGAATTTGATTGGTCAATTGACACATAAATATTTATATCGACCCCTCTTAATAAATGATTGGCAAAAATTTTAGCGTACAGTACGTACAGTACGTACAGTACTGTATGTATAGTACTATACGTGGCACATCACTAGGTAAGCCTCTATAGTAAATGGATATTAGGTAATAAATGTTAGTGACATTATTCAAATAACTTTATTTTTTTGAATAATTATAATTATAAATATTTGAATAATGAATATCACATGGCTTTTTTATATGAGTATTCTGTCAAAACTTCATGATCATTAACCAAATTAGGGGTCCATTAAAGCCAGGTACTTTTAATATTGTTCTATATACATCTATAAAACATGCTAACCATAACTATATCAAAAAAGTAACTCTAATCACTTCTAATGCACCTGGCTTTAACATTCCCCCAAATTAGGATACAGGTTGTGTAACTTTTATCTATTAAATTCATCAGTTTTTAATCGGTAAACAGACATAGAACAATTGAAATTAGAATGTATAGAGAACAGATAAATAAATTTGATAGATAATAGATGAACTAGTTGTTTTTTTTATATGAACAGGTATCTTACGATATGACCGTAAGACTGTAGAGCCTTAATGAATCATATGATATAATTCTGAATAAGTATATTAGCAAACATTTTACTTGTAATTTTCATGTTATCGATATACATAGAAAAAACGAGAGATATTAAGAACAAGCATCCTTTGAAAAATGATTATTTTGGGCTTATCCTATCTGATTTTTATGTAATCTATTGTGCGTACATACATACTGTACATAGATAGATTAGAATTACACAGGTTATTTTAAGTAGGCTGAACTACTAGTTCATAAATTGGGTTTCTAAACTAGTTATATAAATTAAGTTTATAAACTAGATTATAAAGCAAGTTATGAACTAAGGTTGTGAAGCTGGTTCGGAAACTACTAGTTAATTTTTCTCTGAACGAACTACTAAAAAAACTAGTTTGAACTGGGTTTGAACCCGGTTCACCTGAACCACTTAACATCCCTAGTTCGAAGAGTACATTATTTGCTAGTCCAATTACTTCCCTGACAGTATTGTAATTTTCTGTTCAAAAAAATTTTTTAAGCATAGTTAATTTAATTAATATAATTACCTTAATAATAAATGTGGTAATGCCTAACATAAAAGTACGATAATATATTTTTTATAACCTTGATAATTGCAAAAAATATTGACCGCTTGTTGTTGGTCAAGAATTGGACCTGCCACGTGAGGATGTTCTAAATTTTGTTGATTAGGTGAATTTGATTTATCTGTTAGCGTTGAGTTTGTAAAATTAGATTGATTTGATTCTAGTGTATGTTTCGAAGGTTGACTAGCTGAAGAAGAAGTCGAAGGTTGAGTCCAATATTCTAAGTCTTCTGAAAAATCTGAGAATTCAGACGGTTCTAGGCAAGAAATCAACGCTTGATTTTTGCATATATGCTGGTAAAGACTCGTCAATTAATGTCTTTGTGCTGTTCCAATTATTATTCGTAAGAATTTTCTTATGACTTTTATTTTTTTTTTCGTTTTTGAATTCGATTTTGCTTCCTTATATAATTCTATTTTAAAATATTTAAATTAAAAAAAAATTATTTCTCTAGTTTGATTAAAAAACTTAAAAAATAATGATTTTTTACCATTGATAAATCGTCACCATATTTGTTCGCATCTCTAATGCTTATTAATGAAGCATAAAATTCCTTTGATTGTTTACTAAATTGTGATGTTTCATCAATTTCTAAACTAAGAGGCGAGTTCAAAAAATGAGGACGATATTTTTAATAACCTTCGGATATTAAAGAGTTTTTATTTAATTCGCGAATTTTGATTTTACTCATTACGAAAAGTGTTTCAAATTTGATGTCGATATTAGATCTCACTTTCTTTAAATAAAGATCAAACAAACGGACGCGTCTCAGAGCTAGACTATCAGTACATACCCCACGGGCTTTTTCTGTATTTAGATTATGACCATGCTGTATGAATCGAGATTATTAAAATACTCTATAAATTATTCACAAGACTAATATTTTATATGAACCTATTTGTTAAGATCATGATCACATGATTTTCATATAACAACAGGCAGTTGAAACTTTCACTTTATAATCAGAAAAGAGAAAACCTACTGCGTTTACTGCCAAGACCAGTAAATAGACTTCTTGTTCATTATTGTCGCGTGATATTTTACTTCAAATGTAATGCAAACCTTCAATTAGATGAACTCCATAACGGTGTCAAAGTTTTGACGAAATCTCATGTATGATAAACTTTTCAGGCTTTTGCGTGATACTCAAAAATTCGAACGGGCATGGCAATTGAATTATATCTAACCGTAAATTATAGATATCTACGGGTTACTTTAAATCTATGGATATTCACTGGTTTAAAATAATCTGTTATTTACAATGTTCGGTGATATCTAATGAATATGTATAATAAGTAATACGAACTGGTTTTAAGTTGTTATTGTAATATAAACATTACAATGATATTTTAAGCCAAATTTGGCATAAATCCGACGCTAATATAGTGATGCGAACCGAACATTGAACAGATAATAAATAATCCACAGATAGATTTAAAAGTAACCCATAGATTATTTACGGTTCGCTAATACGTATATGATATTTTTTTTATATGTAGTATATTCTAAAAAATTTGGTTTATTTAATATCAACAAATTTAACCGGTTTTTTTTAAAGTTAATATTGTAATTCCAATATCCACTAATTAAATGCTAACATAAAAGCCACTCTAATTTAAAGTTCAATTCATTATTATTATTTTATTTATTTTATTTTTTTTTTATATTTATATATTATATATATAATATATATATATATATATTATATATTATATTATATTTATATATATATATATATATTATATTTTTTTTATTTTATTATATTATTATTATATTTTATATATATATATTATATATTATTATAAAATTATCGTCCGTCACGAGTGTCCTGTACATTTTCACCAATCATTTTGTCATGTGATGAGAAAATGATGTATACTTTTTTAATCGTCACTATTTTCAAATTACAGACGATTAATCGTGAGTGTGTATATGAATTAACCTTTTAAAGGTATGTATTCGTGAATATTTGATATTAGCGTAGCAACTATATCATTGATGTTGCAGCCATTTTTTGATTTTCCTTATCCAAAAACCGAAATCTGAATGTTGATACAAGATGATAAGTTGTGACGATGCGTAGTAGATCTTCTCATTGTTTTAGTATAGATAACTTCATTTCTATTTTTGTATAATTCATTAAATGTTAATCAAAATTCGTGTAAACTTGATGATTGACATATAATCACCCCCTTTTGTAAAATCTTCATAACACGTTAGCGTGTTAGCACGTGTATATGTTAAGGGGCGCGGATTATAAACATTCTCAATAGCACGTCAACGTGCTAGGCTTAATTGTACCGTCACGTAGCGTGTTAAACAACACGTTAACGTGCAAACAACACATCAACGTGTTGTATATTAAATTCAAATGTATATAAACGAATGAATCTGACTTCAATAAAAAATCGACCACGATCCAATACAATAGAATCCAACACTAAATACAATACAATACAATAGAATACAAGTAGAGAAGTTTCCTTCAATTTTACTTAAAGAAAAATAAAGGAAGCAAGCTAGTGTAGTGCTGAAGAGACCTTTATTCGAGTAAATCAGAAACCTATCTCCTAGTAACTATTAGAGTTAAATTGGTAAAACGTATACTCTCCCACCTTAATAGTTACAATAGTGATACAAATCGAAAATCGAATTAATCGATTAGTTGTAAAGAGTTGACAACTAATTGAATTGAATTTTACAGACCCAACTTAGTTGATTAATCGATTAGTCGACTAATCGATTAATCGACTAGTCGATTGGTCAATTAATCGACTAGTCGATTGGTCGATTAATCAACCGATCATATAAGAATATCAACTCGGCTGTTTCAGTTGCTACCTTACGTGTATTTTACCAAGTTTCGTTTATTCAACTAATCGATTAGTTGGTCAATCGATTAGTCAACTAATCGATTAGTTGATTAGTCAATTAATCGATTGGCCAAATAATCGATTAATTGAATAAAATCGATTAATCGATTAGTTGGATAAAATGATCTATCAACTAATCGATTGAAGATTTTTCATCGATTTGTATCACTAGTCATAAATTCGTAATCGGTCTATGAACTAATAATCAATGCGTGAAAATTGAAACGTAGAGAATCAAAGATACAGAAACAACCAGTTATTCTTATTTACATCCGCAGTTGTCGCAGCTGTCATCTATTTATGTTTTTTTTTTTTTTTATAACGTCAGTAACATGCATTGGTGATAGAATCATAGAAATTTTCAACTACCATCATGAAAATCATGGTGTTTGAACTACCTATCTATGAATTAAAATTCTTTAAAATAAACTTATATTATTATGAAATTTTCAGCTACCATCATGAAAATCATGATATTTGAACTGCCTATAAAATAAATTATTTATGAATTAAAATTCTTTAAAATAAACTTATATTATTATAAAATTATCGTCCGTCACAAGTGTTCTGTACATTTTTATCAATCATTTTGTTCATTTGATGAGAAAATCATGTATACTTTTTTTAATCGTCGCTATTTTTAAATTTCAAGCTGAAAATATTTATACGATGTACGAACTATAAGTGTTTAATTGCTTGCTTGGTAAGTATGAGTGTGTATATGATTTAACCTTTTAAAGGTATATGTTCGTGAAAATTTGATCCCAGATACGTATTAGCGCAGGTACATATTATATCTGCTAAATTTAGTAGAGTAAATGCGAACTTGGAAAATCAATATTTCTGATTTCAGGTGTTCTATCTTGTTATAGGTTAATGCAAGTGGATCAAAAATCAATAATATACAATGGTATAACGGCAAACAATATCAGCAATCAAGTGAAAATTTAGAAAACAAATTACAGAATCAGGTATCGCACTTTAAAAGTTAGACTAACAATTTTATGCGACACAAAATACAAGAGCAGATCGGCATTCTCAAAATATATAAAAATGAAAGCTAGAATGCAATTTCTTTTTGAATAAAATCACTCACATAACATATCTTTCTCAATACTACACTTAATTCATCATGCGCGCTTTGCATATATTTACATTCGCAATAGCAATTTTTTTATATGTTGATGCATTACCCTATGACAAACCTAAAGTGCATACAATTCCGCTAAAGCTGAGATCAATCACTCGTCGCAGGCTTTCCAAACGAGCAATAGGATCCATGCCATTAAAACATGATAAAGGTTATTGTGGACAAATTACCTTTGGCACGGGCACCCCACAGAATTTTGATATACTATTTGATACAGGATCAGGAGCTTTATTTGTTATGGGTAAAAATTGCGGTACACCTGCATGCAATAATAAACCTAAATATGATCCAGATGTTGATGGATCTTTCAATCTAACTGGAAAAGATGAATTCGAAATCGGTTACGATGATTACACAGAAATAAACGGGGATTCAGGCAAGACCACTATTGTAATAGCGGGTATTTCGGTAGAAGCACAAGAGTTTGGAGTGGCTTATGACGTTTCTGATGAATTTGATCACCCATGTGAGGGTGTAATGGGGACGGAACTTATCGATTTAAGTGGCATGCAACAAACCACACCAATCACGAACCTTATAAATAATAAACAGCTCGATAAACCACAATTCTCTTTTTTGCTTGGGAGAGAAGCAGATCAATCACCAAGAAGCGAATTAACAATCGGTGGGAGTAATCCAGATAGGTACCATGCTGATACACTTACCTTTGTACAACTAGTAGATGATAATAACGGGCAATGGGAGATCCCAATTGATGACTTGGCTATCAATGGCGAAGGAACAGATCTCAAAGGCCGCACTGGGTTTATTCACACTGGGTCCGAACTTATAATTATGCCACCTGATGATGCTCATGATTTTTATAATAATATTGACGATGCTGAAGACAATGGAGATGGGACCTACAAACTAAATTGTGGAGATAAATATGAAGTTGCTCTGGTATTCAACAATGTGACTTGGAAAATAGATCCTAGAGATTTTACAGTTAAATTAGCTGAAGATAAATGTATTGGAGCTATTATTTACGATAATGGTAATTATACTATTTATTTAATGTATTTTTAATCAAAATGTTTAAAATGTATCGCTTTTTTTTCAGATTCTATAGTACCGGAAAAAAGCTGGTTTATTGGCAGTGTATTCTTAAGGAACGTATACACCATTTTTGATCAAGGCAATTGTCAAGTTGGATTTGCCAAATTAGCTTAAAATAATTAATATAAACCATTATCGCAGATTGAAATTGGTTTAGCATTCGTTAATATAATATATGAAAATACATAGAAAATTTGTAATGCAAATTTAATTATAGCTTTTGACACTAACAGTTAATTTCATATATAAATAATATAATTTTTAGGGATTGATATAGGTTATTTGTCCTGATTAACTTGAAAATGATTTTTTTTTTTATGAATAAAATCCTATTTATTATAGAAACAATTAATTGTATAATATTAGTAATATGATTTGTCACATATCTGTTTTGAAATCTTATATTATTAGTTACGGTTGTGCGACTACACCCAAAATGGCACAAATGTGTTTTTTAGGCAGGAATAATTTTTTGCAGTGGTGAGGTAGTCAAGAATTTTTATTATACTAGAATTACTGGAATGATTTTATTTTTCTTAGCACTAGATAAGGTCGCTTTATCCCACTTTATTTGTTAACAGAATTTGGTATAACACTGTAAGACAGACATTATGGAAACATATTGAATTATACTTTTTAGGAAAAGTTTTACGTATTTGCAAAGACTTTGATTAAATTATATGCTCATGCCCAAAAATGGTATATCTAGATTTCGGTGCTATATGTACTAGTATCAGTGATACCGCATTTATTATTAATATATATTGTACAGTGCAATCATTTCCAAATTTATTAAGGTTAGAACTCTTTGAATGTGGCCATATTAGTGATAGAGCTATTAAAGAAATAGAGAAATCATGCCATATATTAGAGCATCTCAACCTTGGAGTAATGCGGCCTAATCAGTGAAGATACTATATGCATTATTGCACGTTCATGTTGAAAACTTAGTTATCTAGATCTAATGCAATTTAGTATTACCGATATTGCTGTCAAACAAATAGTGAATTCATGTTATAATTAGAAAATTTTGTATATTTGACTGTGGTAGTGTTACCAATTCTCGGATATTCGTGCAATTGCGCGCTCATGTCTTAAACTCAGACACCTATAGGTAATTCAGCAATCAGAGAAATTGCTCGTTCATGCCATAATTTAAAATCAGGTGACGATGATCTGGGAATTTCCCGAGATAATAAGTTTGCAGAAAATCTGTCTTCTTCAAATTTATTGTTGGTATTAAAAGCTTTCCTTGGAAAAATCTATTTTTTCGAAAAACTTTCCATTTTATTTGTGTTAAAAAAAATTATTTTTTGAAAAAATTTCTTTCGTCGAAAAAACTATTAATTGATAGAATAGAATCCTCATTTGAAATAATTCATTTGAAGATATTCATATCATTTTATTAATGAATATTATTTTAATCCGATTTTATTTATTTATTTATTTATTTATTTATTTATTTATTTATTTATAAAAGAAAAAAGTTCACTGCATTTGCTATTTAATGACCATATAAAACATCGTGCTTTTAAAACTATCAAAATAACATAACAAAATTGAATCTGATTTTATAAGTTTTAAAGCCCGAAATTTAGTTATCTTTAATGTCATGTTTGCATACATTTATACTACTAGTATTTAGGCACGTCCAAATGTCCGTGCTTAAATTAATTTTTTATTTGTATTTTTTTAGATTATTTTATTAAAAGTTTTTATTTAATTTTAATTATACATATATTTTACAATCGAAAATTGAACCGCCTAGAAAAAAAATTTTTTTTTTTTTTTTAACAATTAATCGTTTAATGCACCTAACAGTTTAACCCATCTGGGTTTAATACCATTTAGCTTAAACTAATAGTATAAAGAAAATTTTGTGCTGCTAAATAATTTTAACTCTTAACGACAATCTGCTTATCTATGATATTTCAGGGCAAATTTTTTCATCTCCATAGTAATTTGATACGTCATGAACACATGGCAAAATGATTGTAAAATTATCAACGACGATATTGATAAATAGTTAATTGGAATAAAAAATAAAATGAATAAGAAAAGGTAATACAATATGTCATCTTTTTTAATTAGAATAATTAGAGGTGAAGATTGAAATAATAAAATTAAATGTACTATATAAACTTAAAATGTATAAAAATAATTTGAGTGCTGCAAAGAGAAAATGAGGTTGTGGACTTTCAAGTCTATCTTTTAAATAATTGGCGAATAATAGATTAAATTAAAATCTTGTAAGAAACTTTTCTTGGCATCATAATTGATATTTCTTTTTTAGGAGTTCAAAATGAGAACGATTGGCACAAAGTTATAGTCTGTTTCCTTTTTAGGAGTTTAATAAGATCAACAGAGATTACATGATCTAAAATTAGCCAACAAAATTGGTTAAAAGTGAAAGATGAATAAAATTTTAATACTATAGATGATGTATATTCTGATTTTGCGTGACATAGTGATGTAGATACCTTATTTATACTTATTTTAACTTCAACTATAGTTTATTTGTAATTGCCTAAAAAAAATTATCCGTTCGTTTAACGGTTTAACCTAACTGGTTTTAATACCATTCCGAAAAGATCAACGTCATTCAAACATCATAGCATCACCCCTGAAAAATTTTCACTATCTGGTCAAATCAAAATTTAAGTCATGTAACTTAAAATCAAACAAAAACACATTCAAATCCTAACACTAACACCTAAGCAGAAGCGATTAAATGTTTTCAACCCTTAGTTATCTATGGTATATCATGATTTTAGTATACCAATTTTTTTAAATACTTTTAGCAACTTTCGGATTATAATTTAGATATCGTAAATCACATGATGATCATACCATATTGGAATTCTTGCTTTCAGGACTATTATAGTCCCAAAAGGAGTTCTTTTTCTTTTAGCAAAGACCCCATATGTAAGAATAATAACGACGGTATTAATAGATAAATGATATTATATGCACTGTAGTATGAAGACATTTATTTAGTAATAAAATAAAATAAAATAAAATTAATAAAAAAAAAGTGCACAGATAAAAATCCGAAATGAACCAGAATAATACCAAGGGAAAAAAATGTGATCAGGTGTTTTCAAGCTTATTTATTATTTATTAGATTCAACTCGTGAAAAATATGTGATATTATTAATTGTGATTACGTATCGTATATGATTTTAGAGCCTAATCTGTTAAATAATAAGGGGTAAAACTTCGAAAACTTATTTTTATAACAAATACATATTATTTTTTTAATAATATAAGCCAGCACTCATGAATAATGAACCGGATCACGATAACTGAAATTGAATTGTATGAGTCATTGGTTGTGTTTTTGATCAAACTTTAGCACTTGTTTTGTATATGCGTGTTAGAATATATAAATCATTTATATTACCTACAATTTATATACATGTTATTGTTTATTAATAGTCTAATTAACAATTATTGTTTATCTAGGGTAAATGAACTTTGTTGAAATGAGCAAGAATACAATATGTTTATCACTTCTGAACTTGGTTACGTTACGATTGTTACATAAGTACCGAAATTGACCAGTCAGAATTGAATTTTAATAATTTGCAATGGTAATCCCGATATACACTTGATGACGATCCTGATCACGGTACCCAAATTCGACCAATCAGATTGCTTTAAGCGGACAGGCAGTTATAACTTTTATAATATAAAGATATACGATATACTGTATTATTTTATACTCAGTTCGTATTATACTCTACTACTTTACTAAATCATACTCTACTACTATTCGTATTATTCATTTTAATGACATTAATTGACTTGGCTACTAAGCTAATTATATATAAAATGGAGTTTAAAAAATCTTGTTGTCTGCAAATGTCCTTTATATTACTAAACTTAATCATTTTATGATAAAATTAATCACAAGTAACCGCAAGTTTTTGTTTAACAAGCTGTATGTATACATTCGCTAAATTTATGAATTTATGCTATTAGAATTATGCTATAACGATAAAATTTGTAAAAATTTGTAAAAATTTTTAGTAAATAAGTTTTTATATAACTTTTAATGTTTTTTATGGCGCAAAAAGATTTTTACGAGTTTCTTTCTGTCTGCTCCAGTTACTGAGTGCGACCTGTTTCAGGTACTGATCTTACTGATCTATATCGATAATGCATCTAATCTCATTTTCTCTACTATTTAACATACTTCATTCAAGCAACTAACTAAATATATTAATACAAGATTAATAGCATTTTTTTCATAAAAAACGGCTTGCTCAAATAAGAAGATAAAGTCAACGCGATTGTACAAATTATCAAAACAAGAAATATAAAGTGAACATTATGTTGATCTGTTGTTACCTTTTACGTATATTATTCCTTTAATATATTAATTGAGTAAAAATAAGTCATTTTATTGGTGTTCGTATCCCTATAAATTTTACATACGGCTAAACATGTTTCATAAAACATAAAAAGTACTATTGATTTTATAACTGATAATTAGATTTTTATTAAAATTTTTTTTAAACCATGTCCAATATCAGAGGTTTACAGGTCGGAGTCTGTCGAATGATCAATAGTAGTTTCGTGTAACCGGCCAGTAATTACTTGGTCGAAAAAGGCGTGTTAGATTTGGAAATAATCGTCTTAACGAATGTATGAATTTATTATTTATCGTGGTATCGATTAGTATTATTTGTCGCGGATGATCGTGAAATCGGATGATGGTGAAATTTGGGGTCTCAATATGAAAATATAAACCCTACCAAAATCCACCTATACTCTTTTATTAATAACCCTAACCCTAAATCCTAATTCAACCATAAAAAAAAATTTAACAAAAAAGGCCCTAAAAATTTTTTAAAAATCGTAGATAAAATAGATTCAAATTTCACCATCATCCAATTTCATGATCATCCGTGACATTATTTAATAAAAGCAATAAAGACACTTTTTATAATAGTATGTATGAATTAATAAAACAAAAGAGGAATTACTGTCGTTCTCAAAGGGCCATACGGCCTTTATTTATAATTATTGAACTCAACTATTTACATCGCATGAATCATCTATAATGCTAATATCGCTGTAATCATCAATATACTTCTAATTAGCCTCATAACCAAAGAATATCAATATTATTATTATTCATCATATCATTCTACTAATTTCTCATTCTCCCGATTCCCAGAATTCTCGTTTTAACTAAATTTCCTTCATTTTTTAGGAAAAAAATATAACTCATGTAATTAATTAATAGAGCTACTTCTTAGTATAAAAAATTTATTATACTTTATAAAACGTGGTGTGCCTCAAGAAAAAAATACAGCGATAGAACATAATACTTTAATATGTTAACTTGCGGTAATTGGTCACAATGAAGGTATGATGTAACTTTAAAAATAGGAATGTGGTTCTAATATTAACGTTTATGATAGGATAGCTAAATATACAAAAAAAAATAAGCTGCTGAAATTCAATACAGTATTTATTTACATTCATATAACGATAGTATTTGATATTTTCTGAAAGCATTTATTCTCAAAAAGGAGAAATAATCCAATGATATTTTCCCTTGATCAGCGTTCACACAGTAAAATATATCATGACATCTAGCATTATATCTGTTGAACCGAATTTACTAAATTGAATGTTTTCCATAATTACAAATTAGATTATAAATAAATTATCGCCATTTTTGCTTTCTGTGAAACGATCGATCTTAATATATCTGCTTTTGGAGTGTTTGCTAAGTTCAATGGTTTCGAACTATTTGAAGGGTTAAATGATCGATATACGCCTTTAATGTTTATATATCTTTTTATTGGAGGTTTGAGTTGGCATTTTAAAAATGTTAATAAAGTAATTATTTTCTGTAAACATATCAAGAAATTCTCGATTTTCACTTATAAAAGGACGTTTAGATACATCTGCAAACCAACATAATTTCGAAAATGTCTAACAGAAGATTAGTATCATGGTTTTTATTTTGATTATATAATGGTTAACCCGCTGAAATTTCCCACATAATTACACAAAACGAGTAAATATCAGATGCTTTAACACTTCCGGAGCTATGTTCGGTAAAATACCAGAAAACGCATTCAGATTTTAAATCAGCTGGTATTAAAAGTCCTAAATCTGCAATATATACAGAATGTAAATTATCTTGCAAAAAAATTTTACCATTATGTAATTCTAATGAATAAGATTTTTAGAATAAATTGCCTCAAGATCAGATGCAATGCAATGTAACAAACTTAACTTATATTCCTACTCTAGTTGTAAAACCATTATAAAGATTTTTACCCAAAGATCCATTTGAGCAAATTTTAAAAAAGTATATAATTCCATACCATTTTAAAAATGAAGGATTAATATGACTAATGTCGCAATATGCCTTTAACTTGATATAGAGAAAATATCTATTAAAGAAATTCTATAGGCATTGAAAAGCATCAATATTATCATAACTACCTCTTCTCTAAACTCATCAAACAATGTTACGACTTGTTATGCGCTTTTAATTCAACGGATCTCTTTATATTTGGTTTTAATCAAACCATTCAGCATAAAATACTGTCGCAGATCCACTTTGCTCTATCTCTTCAATATTTTCAAACTCCTTATAAGAAATCTATCGCAATTTAGTTGATGCAATATTTCTTTTAAATTGTCATCAAAAATCATACTTGTCATGTATCTGTTCGTTTGTAATTAAAATTCTAATAAATATTTGATAATTTAGAAAATTCAAAATATGTATCTATTTCTCTAATTTTTGTTTAATTTAATAAAATATAATTATACTGTACAAGAAATGAGCATAAGGCCGTGCAAATAAAATTAATTGTTTCCTTGATTTCCTAAAATTTTGACATTTATTCTTTTTAACATCTGCAAGTGCTTTTGCTTTTTCTCGTAACATATTAAGGTTATAGTATCTCCCTTGGGTTACTGCAATTTGAGTTACCACAATTGGAGTTGTTACTATTGGAGTTATTGCTAAAGTAGTCACTTCGATTTTTTTTTTTTTTTTGAACCTTTCATTTTGATACTATTGCTTTACTTTATCTTTTTTTCGATATTATTAGTTGCTGGGTTATTTTTAAAATATTTTTAGTAATTTAAAGTATTTTCTTATTTGGCATGTAAATTATTAAATTAAAGTATTCTTATTATAAATTTAATTAATAAAATAATAAAATTTAGTTGATAAAATATAAAATTTAATTAATAAAAATTACAAAATTTAGTTAATAATATTAAAAATTTAGTTAATAAAAATAATACATATAAATGTATATACGGATATATGTTATTATGTGTTATGTATGTATATGTTGTACTCCAAATCTAAATTTGTCCCAATTGTCAATTGGGACGGCCCAGATGTCAATTTTACTGGCAAAAATAAAAATTGGCCTAAACTGATCTCTAACTTTACTTTAATTTTACCCTAACCCTAATTTTAATTTGGCCCGATTGTCATCTGGGAAGATTGACATCTGGGGCACAACATATGTATGCTATTATATGTTACCTGCATAAATATGTACGAGACCATGCACGCGAAAACATATAAAATTGCACATTAGTACCAGTGTTGGAAATTCAAAAAAAAATTTATGATTTTTGTAAACATAATTTTTTTTTATAATGTTCACATCAAAAATAAATATGTTCACATAGTAGAATTTAACTTTATAATATAATGACTATTTGCAATTGACCAAAGGTTGATTATATCTAAAAATAAGCTACTCACAGAATTTTTGTATTCAAAATTGTCCAAAAAAGGTAGTTTATTTTTGAAATATATGCTAAATATAATCTTTATATTAATAAATTATGAATAAGAAATTATAAAAATTAAAATTTATATTCATACTATGTGAACATAAAATATAAAATTTTGATTTTTTTATGTTCATACTATGTGAACATAAAATATAAAAACATTGATTTTTTAAAAAAATTTATGTTCACTGTGAACACTGTGAACATATGATTTCCAACACTGATTAGTACGTGCACTGTTGCACAGAATCTGCGCCCTATTACGTGCTGTAAACATGCTTTCTCATACATTGTCTCATATAGATTTACATGCAAATTTTTTCATGTATTGCAGTATCATTCCGTGCTGCAATTTGTTATAGGGTAAGTGGGGAAAACTATTTCAGGTAGATACAAATATTGCTCTTGCTTACGGAGATTGTCAATATAAAAGGCTACAGCACGTAAATGCTTACATATAATTCCTGTTTGGAGAAAGTCAAGACATTGGCAACAAATACTTGATGCCCATATACGTAAGCTGTGTAAACCAGCCCTGGTTTAGTCAAATTCAACATAAATATTTCTGTCGATTCTTCTATCTTATACTTTATCACCTTCTTCATATAAATTAATTTTTTAGCTGCTTCATCACGTTTTATGCTTGGAGATAAGTATGCAATATGAGAAAATTCTTGTATAAGAACTTTACGGTCCATTGGAATTATTATATTAAGCTCTTTTCTTTGTTCTGCTTTCTTACGTCCAATGTCTATAGCAAAGCATCTCAGTTTTAATATGTTAGGTATAACTTCGAATACAAGAGCAATATAGAGCACATCGGCTCTAAGAAGATGATTATTTCTTTTAAATTGACTTAATTGATTATTTTTTAAATATTCATTCATTTCTTCAAGATGGTTATTCGTAGTAGGGAGCTTTTTAAGAGGAATTCCAAGAGCGTTTGCAGTTCTCATCCATCCATCAAAGCACCAACTATAGAGAAGATCTCTAGCCCATTGTTTATTTAAATAATTAAGAAATTTAACACTACCATTCAATATTTTTTTTTACTTTCTTTTATATCTTTCACATTATGAATAAGGCTTTCTAACAAAGTTTTTTTCAACTATATAATTACATACCATCTCTTCACTTTTTCCATTGACCAAGCTTCCTTCAAGATACTTTTTAAATATTCTTTTAAGGGTAGAGGGTACTATTTTAAAATTATATATAAACTTAATGGTAATTTTTTTTTATATTTAATTTTATAAATAATTATAATAATAAGTAAACTAATTATATTTTAAGCCAAGTTTGTAGAGCAGGTTTTTCTGATTCTAATGATAGTAAAATTATTAAAATTGGTTAAAAACTCAGTAAGATATGAATTTTAAAAATCAGGTATTAAAATTTAGTAATAAAACTAACTTATAAATTATGTAAATTGACCAAACAGCATTAGCAATTTTGCAACCCAGAAAATTTTTGGCCAACCCAGAAAAACTTTATGATATATACAAGTATATTTTTTTTAAATATCATAATAGTTCAAAATTTTACCATAATAGATAAATTGTTTTATTTATATTTTGTAAAATTTTAATAAAAATTAGTTGTAATTTAAAAAAGTTTTATTAGTAGCATATGTCAATTTTATATAAAATTTCAAAATACTATATAAAAACTATATAAAAATGATCTACATACCCTCTACCCTTAAGGTTTGTCATTGCAAAATTACATTACTTTTACCACCTTGGCCTAACTGCTTATCGATCTCATTCTTCCAACATTGACTAATGTGAAAGTAGCAAAGAAGCAATATGATTTCTGGCCATAGTTTCAACAATGGTTTTCTCTCTTTAATATCAGTATCAGTCATTGCAACATGAGGGCTAAATGTAACTAGGATAAAGTTTGGATTTACTATAAGTTGAATTTGATTATAATTGTTACTAATCTTATCATGAAAGATTGTAAAAAGTTTCTCTAAAATCCTACTATCATATCCTGATAATACTAGGCTAATGCGTAGCATTGTATGGCCGGAGACAAAATATTAAATTTTAAATACTATATTATACTGTATATAGTATCTATATAATTTTTTTAAGAACCTTATTTGTAAAATTAAATAGTATTAAATACTATTTATAAATTTAATAATTTATTAGTAAAAAAAAAAGTACTGTAAAAGATATTGTATTATATGTTAGAAAATTTATTTTTTTAACAATATATAATTTTTTTATATTAATAATTATCTTTAATATATTTAACATATAAATAAAAATTAGATAGTAATGAAAATAAAAATGATAAATAAGACAAAGCAGATAAATGGCTAAGGATTTTTTATTAATAATTAAAATTGCATTATTATATAATTTATGATTAATATTTTTAAGTTTTAGGTATTAAAGAAACTAGCCGCATTTCTTCAGTTTTTCTTTCTTGTATTCTTTTACATTTTAAAATCCGTTGAAGTCTTTCAAAATTAAATGGTGTAAAAATAATATCATTAAGTGAACGAACTCGAGATATTGCTACAAAAGAAAGTCCAGCAGCAAATTCTTTGCTGCCAATATCTATTTTAGCTTTTGGTAGTGTTAGCCCTTGGCTTTTGTGCACTGTAATAGCCCATACAAGATGGATAGGAATCTGCAACCGTGAACAAGTTGCCCCTGATTTGCCTTCCCATTTGCGTTGGATTGGTACAATTGGAACAACTTTTATGCCATTTGCTGTACTTATAGTAGGTCCTGTATAATTATCAAATTTGATAAAAACTGCTATTGGAAGTGAAGGTGGACTTTGCTCTTCTTCAAACAAAATATCTTGAATAATTCCTATTGAACCATTAACTAATTCAGCTTCTGTCCACAGGTTTGCTATTAGCATAATACGTGCACCTTTGCTTAATAATAATTCTGCCTCAAGACTACCTGCTATATCAGAATCTGCATTTTTAGCTTCTTTACCTCCTCTATTATGTATTGCAAGGATTTTTGCAACAGGAACATTTAATGATCTTAATTTATCAATATTTATTCTATTAACATCAGTCCACTTTGTCATAACATATATAGCATCTGAAAATCTATTATATTCTGTTTTATTTATTTTATTATCAAAACGTGTGCTAAGTGTTCTCCAGTCTGTAAGAGTAGATTCACCATTACGCAATCGCAAGAGAATATTTCGAAACTCTTTTTGTTCATCAGAATTTCCAGATTGACGTTCAACTATGTCAAGTTTATACACTTCCTGAAATTGATTGTATGCTACAATACTATCATTGGATAGTGAATCTTTTAAAACATTTGTAGTATATATAGGATGATCAAGCACAGGAGGAAGCTGCCCAAAATCACCAAACAAGATAATTGATTTTCCACCAAAAGGTTGGTTCTTTTGTTCAGGAAAAGCTTGACGTAATCGTAAATCAACCAAAGCAAGCATTCGACGTCCAATCATACTTTTCTCATCAATTATAAAATATTGTATATTTTGTAATTTATTTTGTAAACGGTTTAATCGCTCAGCAGTTATGTCAAGATTATTACCAATAGGTATCGGAATAGAAAAAGTGGAATGAATTGTTTCTCCATTAATATTAAAGGCTGCAACTCCTGTTGGAGCAAGTAATAATACAGGTGAATTGGATCTAGTTTCTGTTAATTCAAGAAGTCGACACTTGATTGCTTTAATTAGCAATGATTTTTCTGTACCAGCAGTTCCTATAATAATAATGTTGAGTGGTTTAATTTGACAACCTGTAAGAATGCTCTGGTAATGTGATTCTATTCGTTTAAAAATTGCTTTTTGTTTATCATTTAGAATATGATAATTTATAATATCAGTATTAGATATTTCATTTCTCTCTATTTCATTATTTGATTCATTACGATTAGATACTCTTTGCAAAAAAGAGTCTACTTCTCTGAGGTCAGTATTAGAATAATTTTGTCTAACTTCACTAATCCAATCATACGTTCGATCAATATCACGAGATCCAAGATCAGAAGAACAATCAATTACTGAGTTAGGGCCCATTTCTGCCAAAAGCATCCAGTCAAATCGGCATTCTTCTCCTTCATCATCTTCAGATTCTTCCTCATAACTTTTATCATCTGTTATTTCTCTTGTTTCATTATTATCTATAGGGGGCCCAAGTAAGTCCATTGGATCAGAATCAATTTTTTCAGAATAGTGATTATATAAAACTGACCATAAAATTGTATTATTGAGTTAAAAGCTTAATATCTTGATGAGCAACATGAAGAAGAACTTTTACACGACAGAACTCTTCCTATTCTGGACCATTTCGCAAACTCGTATAATGTTTTCTGTTTTACATATTTTCCATTTGTTATTGGTAAACTTATATGTGAGATATAATTTATATAATGAGAAATTTTCAAACTCAGAAGGTCTTTCCCAGTATATTTTTAAAGTAGAACGAGTTGTTAATCCAATATTTTCAATTTGTCTAAAGGTTCCATCTTCATTAACACCTGTACTATGAAGCCAACAAGGTGTTTCATTATTGAGATTTAATGAGAAAAAAGACCGGCTTGAATAATAAAGAGGAATTCCAAGAAGTAGATGACAAGTTTCTTGAGCAGATATATCATGTTCAGCAACACTATGAAGCAATAATTTCTGAACTGGAGCAAGTAATTTATCAGTAGGGTTGCTATTATTAAGTATTTGATTTAATATTTGTGAAAAGCCCTCTGATCGTGGTTCTGATTTACTTGCATATTTGGAAATATATTGTAGAGCTGCATGAATACTAAGAATAGGTTTAAGATCAACATTTGCTCTCCATCCTTGTAGTTGGATTCTACTATGAGGATTAATATATGTGTCATTTCTTGCTGTTATGAGCTCTGGATGACCGTAACTATCATCACGCAAAAAAGTATGATTACTTTCTTCTTTAGGAAATCCAAATCTGCAGGATTGTTTTCCATGTTTGGTACGAAGACAATATGAGGAACTGCATCGTGTATGTTGCTGCAACTTGTTAACTAATTCGATATAATTTTGTATATCATCATGTAGTTCTTCATGACGTTTTTGGCATAGATGATAGTTAGAAACAGGGGCATCAGGTCCTGGGTTAATAGTAGTAACCAGAGAGTCAATATATTTTGTTATCTCTCTTAATGAATTTTCATCATTTTTTAGTTATTCCCATTCAATTTTAGGAGCATTTTTTATTTTTCCAATTCCATGTACATGAACACTACCACGATGTTGCCATTCGAATCTATACCACCGATCTTCTAAATTCTATTTTTTTATTAGCACAGTATTAAAAAAAATCTCAAACCGTTTATTAAAGAACCAAATAGCAAGATAGGGATTGTCAATGGTGTTTTGATGCCGATTTTCATTAGATGGCATAAGTGCATGAAGTTCTGGCCAGTGTAAATCAGCAGCACTAAATGTAAAAAATATTAAACCTTGTGAACCTAACTGTTTAATCATGTCCGATAACTCACAACGTCTTGCATTCCAAAACTGCCTTGATCCACGTATTCCTAAACCAAATCTCATAATTCGATCAGCCATATTTGTATTACCATCTGCAATAATTTCCTGTATATCTGCAACTGTAAGCTGATTATCATTAAAATTTTGCTTAACATATACTCTTCCTTCCTGTAATGCTCGCCATCTCATCTGTGAATTAAGTGCAAAATACCGCCAACAAGTATGCTGAGCAAATCTTCCATCTTTATATTGCAATAAATGCCTAAAGTATTCAGCTGGTTTGACATCTTTGATACGTTCTGAACGAAGAACAGCACTTCCTGTTGGATAAAGAGTTGGAAATACATATGCAATATATCTTGAAGTTTGAAATTCATTAATAGGATTATTATTAATTTTTGGCCATTCAATTGTATTATTAGCTAATAATCTATTAATTGTATTATTTATAGCAATTTCTTCTCGATTATCTGAGGGTAGATAAGGTACAAAGGTGTGTGTAATTCCATTTTCTTCATTGTTTTCATTAAATTCATTATTTATTAATTGATTAACTTGAAGTTGATCATCAATAAATCCGTCTTCTGGTAGTGATTAAAGGTTTTCATTATCTATCGTAATTTTTGAATAATAGTTGTTGTTTGCTTTTAGCCAACGCAATGCACAAGCAACTTTATTACGATGAATTTTAAAGTCTCTAAATGCTGTTGGGTCTTTATCAGATTGCTGACGTATAATAAGCACATTTAATGAAGATGGATGCCAAGGAAGACGAGTTGTAAATTCTTCTATAATATTTCCTCTATATCCATGCTGTCCTCCATGAAGTCTATAAACTACCATTACAGGAAAAACTTGTGCAATAAGCATTTCTTCAATTTCTGTTAGTTCTTGGAGCTCTTCGGGTACTTCTCCTGGATCCATATTATTATCAAATGAGAATTTTTTTGGTAAAGTTTTCTCAGTATAACAATGACGACATTCTCCTACAACAAGGGTTATTGATGGAAACCATTTTTTGCATGTAGGATACCCTTAGTGTTTTAGCTTATCCATTTTATTACGAAATTGGTATAAAAGAACTTTATCATATTCATCAAGAATTGTAGAAGGCAAGGGCAGGGGTATATCTGGTTCATTCATATCTATATCAATTTCTGACTGAAAATCTCTGTTGCTATCATCTATAAGATTTGCATCAAATTCTTCAAGACCTTTTTCGATTCTATTTAATTTATTTTTTGTTCTTTTTTGCCATTTTCTTTCTCGATCACGTTCAAGACGAGCTTCACATTGCTCATGTAATTCTTTCTTTTGGTTTTTACGTTTATTTAGAGTATTTCATAAAACTGAATTTTCTCCTGTTTGGTTTTCCTTTTCCATTGAGCTTTCTACCATTGGACTCTCTACTATTGTTGGACTTTCTACCATTAATGGGCTTTCTACTATTACTGGGCTTTCTACCATTATTGGGCTTTCTACCATTGTTGGGCTTTCTACTATTGTTGGGCTTTTTACTATTGTTGGGCTTTCTACTATTGTTAAGCTTTCTACTACACGCCACTCTGGTTATACCGACAGCTGGATTAACCGACAGCTGGTTATATCGACACTTTTTTCAAAAAAAAATCTATAATATTAAAAATTCATTGGTTATACCAACAATCATAAGAGATATTGATTATAATGACATACCGACAATTTTAATATTAAAAAATTATTTAAGATAATTTTTATTGCTGGATATAGCAACAATTTTTATAAACCGACTGTCGTTATAGGTGTACCAATCAAATTAATTTTTTAAATTTGCTTTATACTAAGCTTAGCATGAAACAATAAGCATAAAATAAATTTATTTCATCATTTTATACAAATATATGATGAATTTATTTTATACTAAACATAAAACAAATTCATTTTGTGCTAAAATAAATTCATTTTGCTAAGTTTATTATTCTTAGTATAAGCTTGGTGAAAACAAAAAAATTTACATCTGCCTAAGCTGACATATCTAAGCAATATCAATATAATGTCAGTATAGATAGAGATGCTTATTAAACTGACATCTGGATATATCGACAATTTTTCTATTGCTGGAGAATGTCGATATAACCAGAGTGACGTGTATTGAACTTTCTGCCATAGAAATTTCTTCCATTCTGATTTTAATTTATAAGAATTATTATGAAAAGTTATAAAGCTATGAAGTAATAATCAATAATATAATTATGAAATAATATAATAAATTTTTGTTACTAAATAGTGTGCTTTTAATTAATACTTATTTTTTATATTTATTTAGTTATCAAAAATTTGTATAATAAAATAAACTGCAAACTTTATTAAAACAAATTGAAGAATTTTTTTTTTTTTATCACATAAAAATCTTATTATTTTGTTTTATATTTATTCTTGAAATGCATTACTTAAATTTACTTTCAATTTTTTAGATGTTTTTAATCTATTATATTTATTCTCAACTACACATGCTTTTCAACATCATAATTATCTTGCGTTACTAACAATATTACTACAAGTAAAGGCAAAAGAACTTAATAGGCACAAAACGGGAAATTAATATTTAGAAATCATGTGAAATTAATTTTTTGTATTATTTTTTTAAACAGTTATCTGATATTACACGATGATTTGGGTCAAATTGGGGCTTAGGACTACGATTAAATTTTGTATTACCAACTAATCTGTGATTTTTTGTGAATATCATGAATACTCGAATACCCAATTACATTTGCACAATAATAACAATTGCTGTACATAATTACATTTGCACAATAATAACAATTGCTGTACATAATTTGAAATCGAATATTGATAAATGTGATTATTGTGCCAAGTAATTGAGTATTCGAGTATTGAAGTATTCACGGTCTTCACAGTATTCACAAATATATATAGATATATATATTTATTCCATTGTTGGATCTCGATTTGAAAAGATTTTAATGCCTATATATTTTTTTAATTAGCCGGGTTATTATGGTTCTAAAGGATCATCTGTTATCTTTTCCACGTTTGTTTCTCTTTTTATTGAATCAAAACGATTAACGTTGGATATGACTAAACCTCAAGAGCCTTTGGAATATCTTAATCAAGTACTTGTTCCTGAAACTGCAATAAGACTAATTGCTCAGGATCGGGGAGGTATTACATTAAGGGAAGCAAGAAAAATAATGGAAGATAGTAGAGAATTTGGCATGTATGTTCACGACGTGGAAGAGAAGGATATATGAAAGGACATAATATAAATGAGAAAGTGTAATGTAGAACATCGATGATTTTACAAGTTATTTGTTGAACCCATCGCTAAAAGTTATTGTATTAATTTCTTAAAATACTGAAATTATGGAAATGCTAGATTTATAGTGTCATTCATTGTCTATGATAATATTTATTTGTCTCAATTTAAAATACGTAAATAATTAGATTCTATGCAATTTACATGTTGAAACAGACTTTTTCTATCATTCAACATCCTATTGTATAATAAATATTATACACTTCTATTTAAAAAAAGTCCCGTTGATATTTTAACAAATTTGGTGATATTTATACAAACTTTTTAATATTTTCAAGAAAAAAAAAGAATCCACAAGCACTATTTAATTGAAGTTTTGACCAAACAACATTAATAAATCGAATAAAAATTTATAATTTAAAAAACACTACCCATAATAGTCAATCTTGAAACTCGTTCTTCGATTGAAGCAATATCCTCTTCAATTTCACCACCATTTTGTTCATTTCGCGGTAAATATCCATAGAACCACCGCTCTAATAATCCAAGCACTTTTTCTTTTACAACATCATTTATTGCAGGATTATTCCAAGTCATAATTAATGCTTATACTATTCCCGCCGATGCTAATTTTTCAGCGTATTCATTAGCTAATATCTGTGATGAATTTGGACCTGACAAATCACCAACTGAAAGGATATTAACTAATGTATCGATAAGTTTATTCAATATTTAATGTGGTGTTGCAGGATTACGTAAATGATGGAGAAAAGGTGATATAATATCGTGTTGAAGGATGATTCTAAAATTATATAAATATGTTAATTATTAATTATTATAATAATTATAATAATTATCAGTTATAGATAATTAAGATTATATAGAAGTATAAAAATCTTTTATGAACTGAATATGACTGGGGTTATGCAAACTAGTAGAATTGCTAAGAACCCAACATGCTTCTTTCACGACTTTCATGTCGTTATCACAAAGTAAAGCGACAATGCTCTCCATTAGATTTGGCTCTGTAAGTACAGCATTTACCTGAATAAAAAACAATGTATTGAAATTGTATTGAAAATTGGATGTTTTGAAAATTATAAAATTCTTAAAATAATTTCAAGTACATCATACTGGCAAATTTTTGTCATCATTATTCCATAAGGAAGAATATTGAATTGCAGTTTTTTGATAATTTTCATAAGTTGGTGCCACTATCATCAAAATTGCCAAATTTCAGTAGGGTGAATAACATATATAATAAAGATTATATAATAGAATATGTATATTGTACTTACATTTGTTAATACCTTCGCTGTCCAACAACTTTTTTTGATATTGGCATTTTATCAACAGGGGAATTAAATAACTAAACAGTTAAACGATTATTAATCATGTTAAATAACATGATTAATCGCCTGCATAATTTTTCGCAGTTCCAATCCTTACCTTCATTTTCCATACAGTATTTTGGGCCAAAGTACGAATTCATATTCGTTAAAGACCTTTATTCAAAGCTTTGGTTTCTGTAGTGTTTAAGAGTTTTGAGTGTTACGGGGTTAGATTAAAAAAAAAGAGCAAAGTACTTAAAAAGGAATGTAGTGCCGTAATTAATAATAAAGCAAGTTTTTAATAAAAAAGCAGGTTTTATCGTTATACTGCTTTAAAAGTAACTCTGTACAATAGGTTTGTTTTTTATTTGACTTTTTTTTTTTTACTTTTTAATTACACGACACGCGTGGGGATAGACAAAAAATTTCAAAGTTGCACCTTTGATACAATTTCCATAAAATGTACAAAGATGCATCAGAAAAGATACGTTTTTTGGGCAAAATGCATCAAAAACGTAACTTTTGTATTACTTCGCATAGACACTTAGGGTCCGTCGCTACGCTCTAGCCAATTAATCGATTATGCTGAGGTGGTGTAAATAGAATAAAGGCAATAAGAATGTCTTTGTTATTTTCATCGATTACTATAATAATAAATACAAGTAGTTTATGCTTGCTAATTCTGAAGGTTCCATCTACAAGGATTAAATTATTATGTCCATATTTCCATACATAATCTTGCTGTTCATGAGTACAAATAATAATTTCCAAATGACCAGTTTCTTTTGTATAAGGTTGGTAATGCAAGCATGCTTCTTTAAGCTCGGATTCATCTTCATTTGTTCCAAGAAACTGATCTAGGTTTTTAGCAACATCATGTTTAAGATTAATATTCCAAGTTTTTTGTAATATTTGCTTTATGATATTCGAAATATCTATTGCAGTAAGTAATGTTCTGAAATCTCTAATTAATATATGATTTTTGAATATAGTACAAGACATCTCTACCCAACAGTTATATGAGGTGTTTCAATTTTTCAAATGGCTATAGCTTCTTATTTAAGAGGTTTTAAAAAAATCTGACCAGTAAATTTATAAACTATCAACTCTACATATATGCCAAATATCTTTTCAAAATCTCATCATTGTAAGAAGTTTTAGCATTTTGAAAATTGAAATTTTATATGTAAATTTATAAATTTACATATAAAATTTCAATTTTCAAAATGCTAAAACTTCTTACAATGATGAGATTTTGAAAAGATATTTGGCATATATGTAGAGCTGATAGCTTTATAAAGTTACTGGTCAGATTTTTTTAAAACCTCTTAAATAAGAAGCTATAGCTATTTGAAAAATTGAAACACCTCATGTAACTATTGAGTATAGATGTCTTGCACCATACATTTTTTACTGTTCTTGCATTTTGAGCAAGAATGTCTGAAGTTCTGACATTTAGATCTAACAGATTTTCAAAATTTTTTTTTATGTATGGTAAAAGTTTATATGGTGGATCATGCTGCGGTTTGGAAATAAAACAATGCTCAAAATGTTGTAGGTATTCCGCAATGGCATAAATTTCATTATCATGAAGATAAAGTGTTATAAATGCAAGACACCCTGCATAAGAATAATGAGCTGCTGAGACCTGAGAGTTGGGCTGAATTTCTTTTTCATGATAGCTTCCACAAATGCATTGCTTAATAATCTTGTTTTAGTTAATTGTCAGATGGACCATTTGCAACATATATCATTAGAGTCAATGTCAAGACCATTTTCTCTAAGAAATTAATCTCAATCTGTAATATGTTCCTGATTGGATAAGTCCCATGTTTTTCAACTATGCCAGGTGCACTACATCCAACAAATTACCAAGCATAATTCAGTCACTATCTTTTAATAAAAGATATGAGTTTAATTTTGCTTTTATATTTATATTATAACTGCCTCTTTTTTTAAACATATCTGAAACTTTAAACTTTAAAAAGGACATTTCACAAGAATCTTGGAGTTGATATATTAGAGTCAAGGTGATAATAATAGTAATTTGAAAGTAAAATAAGTATATTTAATTGCTTTGTATGATTTTGCATTTTAAAAATAATTAACTACTTCAATATGCTTATGATAACAAATAGATATCATCATAGATATAATCGATTTATCAAACTTTTTATTGTGATTACAGTCTTGATTTAATTTTTTTTTTTTTTTTTTAAGGTAAGGTCATGCCTTGAAGACTTTTTATTAAGTATATGTTTGTATATATTATGTGATACAATATTATACTATATTAAGTACAAGAGACTCAGACATTCTTGACTATCCGTGACTTAAACCTACCAGAGCTTTCCATACCCCATTTTCTGTATAATCTGGATTTTTGGACTACTCCCTATTTTGTCATTCCGCTATTTACTATATTCCCCACTTCTCTCATATTGCCGATCCTATACTTCCAAGTAGATGCAAGGCCTTGCCCAAATGATCGTAACCTCATGGTTACTTCCTAAACCTTGGTGTCCTGAAATTACCCATGTGCTAGTAGGGCCAAACTAAGTTTTAACCACTACTCTTAGTAATCTATCGTATATTGCTGCAGATATGCTATCTGGATTGGTTAGCAAATACTTCTCCTAAAGATAGGTGAGCACCGGCTGTATTGTGTAACTGGCCTGAGTAAGAACCATCTCTATCCTCAGCAAGCTAGCTCTTACTCCTCCTATGTGATACAGCTACTCCCAACTGGATTTCATAATACATTTTTGTACTATTTTCAACTTCTTGTAGAGCAGTTGGTTCTACTGCCAGGGAGCTTTATTTTGTACATTATACTTCCCACCGGGTGATTTGTCATTTTGTTTGTATCCCCAATCACAAATCTACCTCTATAGTAGTAGTTTCCTTCCAATTTAGGTTTGGTGCCAAAGTTTTGATTTAAATTCAATATATTTTTATTGAATCATTTGTGTTTATAGACAAATATTGTCATTTCATCATTATATGATTTAACTTCAAAAACTTTTATTGAACTATATTTAATTATTTGCAATTACAGTCCAGAGTCATTATTTTAATAATTTAACTTTGAAGTTTTCAAAATACATTTTATTGCATCAAATTTAATAGAATTAGCATTATATCATTATATCATAATATATTATTATCTTTCAATTAATAGTTGTTTTTTTATTGTAGTAGCTGTAAAATTAGCGGTGATGTGATCATTGACTACTTTTAATCTGATAAAGCAAATTATATATTATGTTAAAAGATTATTAGTTCACATTTAAAAAACTAATAATTATTTTAATATAATACATAATTTGTATTATCAGATTAGAAATGGTGAGCGATCGCATCACTATAAATTTTTTCTAAATAAAAGAATATCAACAACTATACTTTGATACTTATCGGTTCCAATTCAAGTACCTGTTATAGGATACTATATAATTATATAATATTTATCATCTCTTAATTCGTATACAACCATTGAAATATCCAACAGTTTGATTACAAATATTTTATGGTAATTTGTATACAAGTTATAAAGGATAAGATTAACTTTTCTAAACCTATCTTCATAAATTTATTTTTTAAGCTAGTTATAATGAATTGTATTAATTGTTTTAGAATTAAGAGAGCAAAGACAGAAGTATCACTCAATTTTTCTAATTTCACTCAAAATTATTATGAAAAGGTGATGATTACATTACATGCATAATTACATAAAATAAATTAACAAATTGATAATTAATAACATGTTTATTATGAAATTAGGACATTCGAACTCTAGCCTGAGACTGGTTTAGACACTTTGACTTTTCAAAACTTTACAATTTATAACTAATATTGTTTAACAATTAGAGAGGAGTTGGATTTTATATTTATCAGATGTTAAATTAAATTGAATGCTATTTATTTTTGTAGCTCAAACCAGCACTATAATAACAAAACTTTTAGCTTTCTAAATATTTAAATTTATAATATTATGTAATAAACATATAAGGGTGCTGACATTTATTAGGTAATATTTTAGGGAGTGGGGAGTCAAGAAAAATCTTACCTTAGTTAAATTTAATTGGCTAAAATTCTATTTATAGATCTTACCTGGGGTAGGGTAAGCCCTATAGTAAATGAATATTAGGTAATAAATGTCAGTGCCCTAACCCATAAGATTATTTATTGTGAACTAATTATAATAATCGATCCAAATAGAACTATAGGTAATTAATGATTGCTTATTATATTCACAATATTCTGACTAGCATAGTAAAAGAATAAAGACGATATAAAACTAGCACTTTTTTTACTAGTTTCAGCTAATATTGTATTTAAAAAAAAAATAATTGTATTAAAAGTAACTTGATATGTAAAAAATAAATCCATAATATACCTGTGAATTTTATGTATATTAAAGTATTGCAATTGACCAAAATAGAGCTTTTAAATAATTACATATTAGTGCTTGCTTTAATTATAGCAATTGAAGCATTCAACTAGGGATATAGTAATAAAAAAAGACATATTATTCAAAATTCTATCATTAAATTGAAGTCAAATGATCCATTCACAATTCTACTATATAAATTCATTGAATGATTATCTAATTCATGCATAATTTTATTGGTTAATTTTGATGATCGTCCCAGCATTTTCAAAAAAGAAGATTTGAAAAATGTGTTAGTAAAATCAGTCAATAGTGTGACAATAATTTCTTGTCATTTGCAGGTTGTGGATGAAAGCTGATTATTCACTAGGAAACAGTATTTTTCATGAATAGGGATTAACTGCCTAAAGTTTTTCTTAATCTTAATCGCTTAATTTGGCTAACTTTAAAATAATTCCAGCCCATGACCAACATAATTTTGCCCAATTCTGCTCAGAACTATGAAGCAATTTTTAAATGGTCCCAAACTGATATTTGATGTAAGCATTTAATGATTTTTGTATTTGATCATTTCCATATTAATATGCAAATTTATACTTATTTCATATGTACTGTACATAAGTAAAAGGCAAGTGAAACTTTACATATTCATATTAGAAATAGTTAACTAAATTGCATAAGACATAACATTTAACATGATATTACCAATTACTGATAATTTTTATTGTAACTTAAAAAATACATCGAAATTAAATTTTTCTAAAGAATTTAAATTAGCTCAATTTTTTAATGAAAATAAAATAACTCTACTTAATACACACAGTTAGTTTTAAATGTAAATAGAAAAACACAAAAATGGCAATCATTATATAGTACACAGTTTTTACTTCGCTTGGTTTCTTTGCAAATCTGATTTTTTTTTACATCATAAATATCATTAACAAATTTTTTGTATAGCTTTTTGCCCCACTTAGCTTAGCCTAGACTTTAATTTATATTATATTTACATTGTGCCACTTTCTTCTATGGTATATTTCTCAGCTTTGCTTTGCTCGGCCTCAACTCAAAATTCACAAATCATATTGCAAAATCAATGCTTCATAATCATATGAATATAACCTAAGTTTAGAATTGAAATGATCGTAATTTTTTAGATTAAACCCAAGTTGGCACAAGCTGGTAAATTCGTTATGATCATTATAAATGAAACTTACATTCTTTATTATATAGTTCAAAATAATATTTAGTATTATCTTGAATTTTAGTCTAATTAAGTTAAATTGGGCCTTCATTCAAAATAATGTCTGCAGGTATTATTTTATAATGTAATCAATTAATTTAACCAGATTTTAGACAACAATTGTGACAGATTAAAATGAAATCAGGTTAAAATGAAAATTTTCTATTTTTTAAGCAAAATTTTAAAATTTTTAGGGGACATTTTTTAGGGGTTTTTTTAGCATTAGGGTTAGGGTTTAGGGTTAGGGTTATTAATAAACGAGTATATGTGGGTTTTATAAGCTTTAAAGATAAGCAAAAGAGGTCACCTGTTTCATTTTAATCTGATTTCATTTTAATTTGTGACAATAATTAAATTAAATTAATTCATCTTGCGAGTTATAAGATGTACAGATAGCCTGTTTAAATTGATGACAATTAGTTAACGAATTTGATTATTATTTAACAAGGTTATAAGGTGGATAAATAGTTAGATTTTTTTTTTTGTTATTGGTAATTAATAATTAAAATGCAATAAGACTAATAAACCTGAGTTGCTACAATTTAATAAATTCATTATAATCATTACTCTAAGCTAATAAAAAAACTTCCCATAATTAAAAAATTGATTTTTGATTTTATACAGTGAATTATACTAGATTGTAATTCAGGTTTTACTCTTTTTTTTTTATATATTATTAAATAAATAATAAATAAAATAAATTAAATGGTTTCTTTCTCTAATTCAAAGATATATTTAAAAAAAATTAACAAATCATTTTGCTACAAACATTTTGTACTGTCTTTGACAATCAATGATTATTATTTTATCTGACCTGTAGAAAATCTGACAAAAAAACAAAAAAATGCTAAATGTATTTGTAATTCAAGTAGACGCTAATAAAACAGTAAACATGAAACTTTTTTATTACCATCTAAATGCTGTTTTGACTTGTTTTTTTGTTACAACAGTATAGCAATAGCTATAGCAAATGCATTTTGCAAAAGTAATTGCATTTTGCAAAGGCAATTGCATTTGCAAAAGCAATAGCAATTGCTATTAATCTATTACAAAAAGACAGATAGAAGTTTTCTTTCTTGGAATTACAAAAAATTTTGGCAGTAGATCTTATGCACAAAGATACAACAAATTACAAAAAAGGCATGTAGCTTAACTGTTTATTAATGCGATCTAGTTCATAAACACGCACAATTATTACACTACATGTACAAACATGGTTTGGCAAAATTGAAAACCTTCAAATATTTAGTTAGGGCACTACCATTTATTAGATAATAATTTAGAGGGTGGGGTCAAGTCAAATCTTACCTCATATAAAAATTTTAGCCAATTAAATTTGATGAAAATATTACAGGGGTTGGGGTATAGTAAATAGATATTAGATAATAAATGTCAGTGCCCTAATCAAATAACTTTATTTTTTTGAATAATTATAATTATAAATATTGAATAATGAATATAAATAAGAGGCTCTAATCACATGGCTTTTTTATATGAGTATTCTGCCAAAACTTATGATCATTAACCAAATTAGGGATCTGTTAAAGCCAGTACTTTTAATATTGATCTATAAAACATGCTAACTATAACTATATCAAAAAAGTAACTCTAATCACTTCTAATGCACCTGGCTTTAACATTCTCCCAAATTAGAATGCAGGTTGTGTAACTTATCTATTAAATTCATCAGTTTTTAATTGGTAAACAGATATAGAACAATTAAAATTAGAATATATAGAGAACAGATAAATAAATTTGATAGATAATAGATGAACTAGTTGTTTTTTTATATGAACAGGTATTTTATAATATGACCATAAGACTGTAAAGCCTTAATAAATTATATAGAGTATTATCTATTAAAACAGCTCTTTTTTGCAATTTTTTGAAAAATGAGTTTTTATTAGATTTATATAAATTTTGACATGATCAATATTTTTCAATTATAAATGAAGGTCAATTTGTATAATAAAAAATCAAGATAATTGTGAAAGAAAATTATATGAGACCGTATAAGGCCAATACATCATGAGATTATCTGATCACCTGCTATATATAATCAATCAAAATTGTGAAATTTAATTAATCCTGGATCAGTCCGAAAATCAAAACTAATGATTAAATTGAATTATCTCAAAATAAAATATATGTAAAAAAGGCCGTTTTAATAGATAACACCCATTTGATATAATTTTGAATAAGTATATTAGCAAACATTTTACTTGTAATTTTCATGTTATCAATATACATAGAAAAAACGAGAGATATTAGAACAACTATCCTTTGAAAAATGATTATTTTGGGCTTATCACATTTGATTTTTATGTAATCTATTGTGCATATATATATACTAAACATAGATAAATTAGAATTATACAGGTTATTTTAAGTAGGCTGAACTACTAGTTCATAAATCGGGTTTCTAAACTAGTTATATAAATTAAGTTTATAAACTAGATTATAAACCAAGTTATGAACTAAGGTTGTGAAACTGCTTCGAAAACTACTAGTTAATTTTTCTCTAAACGAACTACTAAAAAAAACTAGTTTCAACTGGGTTTGAACCCGGTTCACCTGAACCACTTAACATCCCTAGTTCGAAGAGTATATTATTTGCTAGTCCAATTACTTCTCTGACAGTATTGTAATTTTCAGTTAAAAAAATTTTTTTAAGCATAGAGTATAATACTAATTTAATTAATTTAATTAATATAATTACCTTAATAATAAATACGGTAATGCTTAACATTGATAATATATTTTTTATAACCTTGATAGTTGCAAAAAATATTGACTGCTTGTTGTTGGTCAAAAATTAGACCTGCCACATGAGGATGTTCTAAATTTGTTGATTAGGTGAATTTGATTTATCTGTTAGTATCACAGAGTTAAGTGATACTACTGTTTTAGCACTGAAAATCTAACAAGATATATATTTTAAGAACACTTGCTCTTTTGGGTTATATAGTTATACAATACTGAATCAAATGGTTTATATTTTATTAAAATGTACCCTTGCGTCAAGTAAGAAAAAAGACTAACCTCTTCTATTTTTACAGGTATTATTTATACCCCTTACAGACTACACAATTAAGCTACATACTAATAACTATAATAATGTTGTTATAACTAACTACATAGTTTATCTAACTTTATTATAACCTCTTCACACATAGTTACTTAAGCTTCTGATCATCATTTATACTCTAATGTTACCGTAAGCTTCTGATCGTTATTTATACTCTAATGTTACCATCACTCACATGATATGAGCTAGATCCCAAATGATTGTCAGCCTTGACATCACATATACTGCCTTCAAAGCTCTTGTTCCTAGCTACGAATTTCTCACTTGATTTCTTGTGAATAGATTCTTCAAATCGGTACTATCCAACTCAGCCAAATAGAATTGTCAAAATCTCCTTTTCATTTGACTAAATACAGCTCCATCTACCTATAGTTCAATTTGCATGGTGAATTGTCCAAAGTAGAGTCATAGACGAGTACCAAATCACCTGTGAACTCTTTTCTTTCGAATGTTCGTCACAGATTCTTTTCCACTTCTGCTAAACTTTATCTCAATCTGCTCTTGCCCTTTTATTCCAGAGGCAATCCTACGATTTGTCTTGTTCGAAATTTCAACAATTCATCTGTGGTCCATTTTTGCCTCGCTGCAAACACTTGATAACTTTCCAATATAAGCTCAACAGGATTTACAGCGTCCCACCTATATACAAGTCGAAAGGTAAATAATCAAGTTCATTTATGGACACATTAATGGCCCAGACCGCTCTGCAGAAACACTCATGCCAACGATTCTGATGCTTAGCACTAAACTTTCTAATTATTCTAGTAAGCTTTTGCACTGTTCTTTCAGCATGACCATTGGCCTCAGGATGGTAAGCAGTCACAAAGCGCTAGTCAACACCTAGTCTTGCAGTTAATTTCTCCATAACCGTATTCTTAAACTCAGTTCCCTAGTCAGAGATTAATGCTGAAAAACACCCATGTCTTGTGATTATGTCATCCCAAATGAAATGGCAATAGTTTGAGTATTTTTCTTCCTCAGAGCTCTTGCTTCAATATAACTAGTCAAGTCTTCAATAGCAACCACAATGTGTTCATGACCTGCAATTGTCCGCGATAAGAGACCAATATAGTCCATATACAATTTATAAAATATCCAACTAGTAGCTTGTACATAGATTGGCTCTTTTTTTGGCTTCGACTCAAAACATAATCACGTGAATCTTCATAAACGTTCCAGTTCCTCATACATAATTCATCAAAATTTTCCTTGCTGTGGCATTTATTCCTCTATGTTTGCCTTCTTCCACAGTCCTTTGTAATTGGCTTTAAGTATAAGCAATTTGTTACTTTGATCAAAAATTACTCTCCTTGGAGGCCTTCCTTCCCTCTTTTTTTGTGTAATTGGTCTCAAAGCAAACAAATTTTCGTAGTTATAGCGAAGACGCTTCACATTATCTCGACACAAATGATGTTGCCAAGATAAATTTTTTAAATAGTACACGATTTCCTTTAAATCTCCTTACTCTTTAACATGTTTATCTACTTTCATTAATAATGTATCAATAAATTCTTCGTTATTTCTTCTGCATGTTCAGGCGGTTCTGGGTATCTCAACATTGCATCAGCATTTTTGTGTTTCCTACTCAGTTTATATTTAACTTAAAACTCAATTGATTGTAATATCAAACCCATTGCATTAGCCGACCTTTAAGCTCTGCTTTGTTGAAAAGCTACTCTAATGCTTGGTGATCCATATAAACCTCAAAGACTATCCCTGCAACATAATGCTTGTTAATATTACACCTGAATACTATTGCTAAGCATTCCTTTTCTGTTACAGTATATTTTAATTCATGTGCATTTAATTTACGTGAATCGTAAGAGATCAGTCTCAAATTCCCTTTATGGTCTTCTTGTTCTAAAACTACACCCAATGCCATTTCGTTTGCATCTGTATATATGTGATACAGTCTACTACGTTTTTAGCAGAATACTAGTCAGGTGCTTTTAAAACAATTTCTTCAGCCAATTTTACTTTTAATGTATTAAAACTGTTTCTTTCTTCTTCACCCAATAAAAGGCATCATTCTTCTTAGTCAAATTTGTAAGAAGACTTGCTACTTTACTAAAGTTCTTGACAAAGCGTCGATAATAATTCGCTACTCCAAGAAACGATTGTACTTGTTTTTGATTCTGTGGCTTGACCCAATTTGTATTCTTTTACTCTCTTTTTATTTAGTTTAATTCTGGCTTTACTTATGATAAATCCATATATGTCCAACTCTCGGTAAGCTATATAACATTTCTTGGCCGCTAAAGTAATTCTTGCTGATTTAAATTTTCTGGCCAATTTTACTAGAACATTCAGATGTAGTTCTATGCTGCCATCCATCCATAAACTGATATTATGTTGGTAAGCGGCATATACATCCCTCTATTCGTTCTCTCTCAAAATTAAATCCATTATTCACTAATACATTTCGCTATTATTTTTAGTCCCATACACATCAACATGTATCGAAGTATCCTTAACAATGTAGCAACGGCTACTTTGTCCTGGTTTTGCTCTTTAATCTTTATCTGCCAATATACTTTAAATGCATCTACACTGGAGTACTAGTCACGCTTGCAGCCTTTTTTAATATGTCAAAAATTAAAGGCAATGGATAACTGTCCTTGATAATATATTTATTCAAGAGCTTCATATTTTCCATGGCCTTTATTTTATCTGTCGCACCTTCTTTCTTAGCAACGGGAAAGCTGTGAAACGCATACTGACCTGAACCTTCCTCCAAAAGACTGTATTTGATCATATCCTTTAAATGGTTCTCAAATTCTTTGGCCTTTTCAGGATTGTTAAGTTGTTTAGGCCTTAATCTCAATGATGGGATTTCTCTCCCTCCAGTCCGCACTTCATATTCAACCAAATCAGTTCGCCCAGTTCTGATATATCAAAGGCAAATATCTCCGGTACCTCTTAATCAATGTTTCAATAATTAATATCTTTTCCTCTAGAGTAAGTTCGGGACCTATGTTCAATGTTCCACTATTTTCTTTAGTTAGCCTTCTAACTAATATAGATTTAATCTATCTACAAATTTGTTTCCTTTGCTATATTCCAATATACTACTCGACCCTCATAATCTACCAATTCATTTTCATTAATTGGTTCAAGCTCTCTCATGCCAACTCCTTGTCCATTGTTAGCCCATCCTATAATCTCATCAAAACTGATATTTACCGTATATGGTTCTATATTGACTTTTCGTACTATCATTACTGCAGTGTCTTCTTTTTCTTCATCTTCTTCAACTTCGTATTCATCTGCTTTCTCATTAGCTTCTCTTATCCTATTTTCCAGTACATGTGAAACCACAAAAAAATACAGTTTTATCAGGTTTCAATAACGTGCACCAGTATTCGTTGCCCTTCTATTAAAGATCACATTGAGCCTTTGCTATCCGCGGCATTCCTAATAGCACATTGAAACTAGCATCATTTATAACATAGAATCCCTGTATAATACTTATTCTTTCCATATCAATTCTCAAATTCAGTATATACCCAACAAACTTACTAACACGATTGCCCGCCATTCTACTTTTACTACTCACACATTCCCAAGTTAATCCCTTTCTCTCAGCAAAGTTCTTATAAATCAAATTCAGCTGTAAACCAGAATCAGTAGGTGCATTATCTCCTCTTCTATTGACTAAGATAGGTTGCATTGGTACTATTTCACTTCGTACCTGCTGCTCGTATTGGAATTCTCTTACTATTCTAGCACTTTTATTGATAATATTATTTTCCTTTTTCTTTCTAGATAGAGCTTTCAAAACTTCAACTCTTGCTTTTGGTGAAATCTTAAAAAGTTGCTCTAACTTAAGCGTAACCTCTAACTCTGCTATTTTTTCAAAGTATCGAATTCTTGTATTAATTCTGATATCGGAATGTACATAGTAATTGATGGACCTCAATCATAGTTTCTTGTACTTTACTTCTTTTAGAAGTTGGTTTCGACAGTTTATCCAATTTTCTTTTTACGGCCCTTACGTTGAACAACTCTTCAACATCCCATATTCAAGTTGCAACTAATCTTGTTCTATATCAAATGGACCTTCTGTAAGCACCATAAGTCATACATCTGCCTTAATAACCTTAACATCATTACTTCATTTTCAACAATATGCTTTTGTTTCGAACAATTTCGCGCTATATATCCCTCTTCTTGACAATTAAAGCATTTGATCATTCTTGAACTTTCTTTTTGGTTCAAATTTCTACCCTTTCCCTTTCTCTCCGTCATCAACACTTCCTTAATGATCGATTCTACTTCTTCTCATTTAATAGGCGCTCGATCAACACAGTTGATTTTCATATCACTGAAAGCAGCTATCAATTCATCAATTTCTTTTTGAATCAAATGCTCATCCTCTTCTTTACTATCAGTTTCCTTTTGTACATTTCTACTGTCTTTCTTTTTTTTGTAATTCTCAACTTGTATCGCCCAATCTCTTGTATTCCATATCTTTTAGAGCAACAGAACTCCACTCTTTTTTGAACTAGATCCTTAAGCCCCTCAACAAACCAATTGAGCTTTTTATTTTTCCTCACAGTATCTTTAATAGATTCCAGATATGCCTCAAACTGGTTAACATATTCTCTTATTGTCTCATCATTACTTTGCATAATCAACTTTAATCGTTTTATCCTTGCTTCATTGTCATCTTTATCTTTTATTTTCTAGTTACTTTTGTTTTTAATGTATCCCAATCATCATTCGCAACCTTAACAAGTTCGCGAACCCATATCCTCATTCTTTTCGGTACATGGATACAAACCATCCTACATTTAGTAGCCTCAACCCAACTTTTGACATGGCATAACTCTCATAATCATAAAGAAAACCCTCAATACTCTCGCCTTCTTCACCATGGTAATATGGTTTCGCTATCTGATACACCCATATTGACAATGATATAGCTTCCAACTATAAGATTGTATGACCAAACCAAGCTTTATTAGCAATAGACTTTCGCTTACCCAGGTCCTATTTGTTACAGGGTTAAGCACTGGTTAAGCGATACTACTGTTTTAGCACGGAAAATCTAACCAGATATGTATTATAAGAACACTCGCTCTTTTGGGTTATATAGCTATACAATACTGAATCAAATAGTTTATATTTTATTAAAATGTACCCTTGCATCAAGTAAGAAAGAGACTAACCTCTTCAATTTTTACAGGTATTATTTATACCCCTTACAGACTATACAATTAAGCTACATACTAATAACTATAATAATGTCGTTATAACTAACTATATAGTTTATCTAACTTTATTATAACCTCTTCATGCATAGTTACTTAAGCTTCTGATCGTCATTTATACTCTAATGTTACCGTAAGCTTCTGATCATCATTTATACTTTAATATTACCATTACTTATGTGATAGTTAGTATTGAGTTTGTAAAATTAGATTGATTTGATTCTAGTATATATTTCGAAGGTTAACTAGCTGTAGAAAAAGTTAAAGGTTGAGTCCAATATTCTAAGTCTTCATAAATCTGAGAATTCAGACGGTTCTGGGCAAGAAATCAATGCTTGATTTGAATTTGCATGATATACTGGTAAAGACTCATCAATTAATGTCTCTGTGCTATTCCAATTATTATTCGTAAGAATTTTCTTATGGCTTTTATTTTTTTTCATTTTTGAATTCAATTTTGCTTCTTTATATAATTCTATTTTAAAATATTTAAATTAAAAAAATTATTTCTCTGGTTTGATTAAAAAACTTAAAAATAATGATTTTTTACTATTGATAAATCGTCACCATATTTGTTCGCATCTCTAATGCTTATTAATGAAGTATAAAATTCCTTTGATTGTTTACTAAATTGTGATGTTTCATCAATTTCTAAACTAAGAGGCAAGTTCAAAAAATGATGATGATATTTTAATAACCTTCAGATATTAAAGAGATTTGTTTAATTTGCAAATTTTGATTTTACTCATTACGAAAAGTGTTTCAAATTTGATGTCGATATTAGATCTCACTTTCTTTAAATAATGATCAAACAAACGGACACGTCTCAGAGCTAGACTATCAGTACTAGGGTTCTGCAAGTAAATGTGCCGGGTACAAATGGCATTATGCCAGACACCGTTGGCACTATGCCGGGCAAAATGATAGTGCCCTAAGTGCCTGCCATCTTTTTTTTGTTGTGCTCGAATAGTGCCAGTGCATGTATTATAAGAATACATTAGATAGATAGGTTAATTTAAATTAATCAAGCATTCCCAACACTTTACACTTTTTCATTTATTTTAAATCATATTCTTTTTTTTTCTTTTACTAGGTTCTACTATCTTTATTTAATTATTAACCACTAGGGTTGCATCAGTCTGGTCTGGTCCGGTCCGGTCCCTAAAAGGACCATTATCATATTGTTTACGGTCCCGGTCCAGTCCGGTCCTTCGGTCCTATAACAGTCCTTTAATAATTACGTCAATCTTAATGCATAAGATTTTATTGGCCAAAAATGACGTGATTTTTACTGTCAGATGTAAACAAACATCATATAATCTACATTACACCTGATCAAGAAATTTGATTGGGTGATATGAATATCACAGTTATGTTTACAAGGACCGGTCCCAGGACCGGTCTTTTAATGGTCCTACAGTCCTTATCAGTCCCGGTCTGGTCCCGGTCCTGGACCGGTCTTTTTCAGGACCGATGCATCCCTATTAACCACACATATTTGTATATATAAGTTGTACCTGAATTTGGAATTTGTCCCAATTTTGGAATCTGGCTTAATCCTACCTCTAACACTAGCTATAGCCCTAACCCTAAAGTACCTAAAGTCCTAATTCTGCTACAAAATTCTCATCTGGGGCAGCCCGATTCCAAATTGGGCACCAGGGTACAATATATATATAATAAGCCACCTGACGAAAGCTCAAAACTTATTTTTATTGAATTGTTTATGAAATATAATATATATCAATAATTTTGTTTTTATTTTCACTTCTATTTCCTCTAAGAGTCGATTGCTACTTCTAATCAACATGAGTTTGTTCTATATATAAGTTATAAAGAAATTAAAAATCGAACAATACTATAATATTTTTTTTTTGCTAATTAACCTGGTGGTCATATCATATTTTATTAGAAAGCAATGAATTACATATACAAATGTCAATTCATCACTGGCTTTTCAAGCCTTACAATTAAAACACAATTTGTCCAGTTACTAGAGGTACTTATCCGAGACCTGCCAGAGTAGATTTCACCTTACTAGAACCGGATATTTATATACCTCCAAATTCTAGGTCAACGGATTAGCTTTACAGCAAGTCATAATCACCAACTTTTCTTTAAAACTTCTTCCATCTAGATCCGGCAAAGATGTTAACTAACAATAACTGCATTAAGAACTAAAAAAAAACTTAACACATATACGAAAGGAGATAAGAAAGAACGAAAACAAAGGAGTAAATAAAAAAAAGGGAAACTATAAAAACTAAATGGAAAAAAATAAAAGGACAAGATGAAAAAAGCAAAAAAAAAGTCAATGGTATGACATACATATATTGAAGAAAAAGAAATATAAAAAAGAAAGTAAATCAACGATAAAAATTATATAATACTGCACAAGGAAATGCCTCGCCTAGTGCTTGGACCCGGATATCCAGTTACCCATTTTATTCTACCCGTTTTATGAAAGCCGGTTATGGATAACCGTCAGTTTTTATTTTGCAGATAACCGGATAAGCTTACAGATAACCAGATAACCCTACGGATAACTAATTGATCCTACAGATATCCAATTAATTCTATGGATATCCAGATAACTAGATAAACTAGGCAACCTAAGGTATTACAATATATATATATCATTAAATAAATTTACCACGGAACTTTTCACTTAAATTTAATTACATTTTGTTTGGCAAAAATTTACGTCAGATCATGATTATTGTCAAGTGAAATTGATAGCTCATAATAGATCTACATATGGAGTCTTTGCAATAGAAAGGGCCGATACTACCCAAAAATAAAAATTGAGTTTTTGTTCTATTCAGATAAATTTTGACACAGGCTACATTTTTCAATTATAAATGGAAATTGATTTGCATAATAAAAAATCGTGATATTTTAAAAAAATTTCTTGGATGTTTCATACATCACGGGATTATCCGATATAACTGACCAATCAAATCACGAAACTTTTAATTAACCCAGATCAGTCCGAACAAAACAAACTCGATTTCCTCAAAATCATATATAAAGCAGTATGGGCCCTTTCTACTGCAAAGACTCCATATGTGTTGTTTAAAAACCTTTGGGCGTTTTTAAAAGCAAATAATTGGGTTTCAAAATATAACCAGAGAACCTTATTTTATTTTCTGCTTATAATTTAACATATCGTATACTGCTGTATAAAAGATCCAAATCTCTTACATTTCATCAAAATTAAAACCTATATTAGACCCCAAATATAGTACGTTGTGGAGAGTTTGTACTGTACTACTATAAGGAAAATTTTAAAAAGCGTGTGTATTTTTCATTTTTAAGATTTAAAAACAATCTGTTTTCAGTCATTTTAAAATTTGAGATTCACGCCTGGCTAGTATGTACATGGGGTCTAATATCTGGGGTCTTGTATACGGCAGTTTGCTGTAGTAAAAAGGAAAAGTTATTTAAAAAATCATACTTATTTTCGAAATGCGCAATTATTTGCTAATTTTGAAACTCCATTGCTATATTTTTATTATGAAACCATTTAATTTCATAAGGGAAATTTATAAAATTCGGTAACATTAATATTTTAAATATTCAAAGTTTGAACATGCCCGAATCTCAATTTATCATTCAATAAATTCATTATTATCGTGGTTGACAAGATACATTACTGAGCTGATACACGTGATAATTATCCAAATTTTGATAATTATTTTTCAGTCAGTATAGTTTTTCGTTCCTATGCTTTGTACTTGCCGAAAATTATATTATCAAAAACTATACTTTTATTACTGAAAAATAATATGTAAGGGTAAAACCCGTGCCGCTAGCTAGTAAAACCCACTTTGATCTTAGGGTTTGGGTGAAATCCGCGTTAGCATAGTGTGTTTTATAGGTTAACACAGATTTCACCCTTATGTAGTGCTCCTACAGACCGGACTCGAACCAGACTTTAGTCAAGTCTGAGTCTGGTCTGATTTTTGGACCGGACTCAGACTTTTATATTCAGACTTTTTAGTCAAGTCTGAGTCTGGTCTGGGTCTGGTCCGAAGTCTGCAGCTGGTCTGAGTCCGAATATATTTATATGTATTTTTTGGCGCTGAACAAGTTTACTTAGTGCATTTTGTTAGAATAAATTAGTAAAATTTTATGAATCATAACATTTTATAGAATTTTATTAATAAAATTCTATAAAATCTTAAAATTCATAAAATTTTACTAATTAATTCTAACAAAATGCACTAAGTAAATTTGTTCAGCACCTAAATATACATTAAATCGGCAGGGTTGTTTTTATTTTACTTGAAATTTTGAGATAAGATGTTAAAATTTGTCTTTTTTGATCAAAAATCCAATTGGGCATCAAATCTCTAAATTACAAGTAAAATAAAAACAAACCAGCCGTTTTGATGCATGTTTAGGTGCTAAACAAGTTTACTTAGTGCATTTTGTTAGAATTAATTAATAAATATTTGTGAATTAGAAGATTTTATAAAATTTTATTAATAAAATTCTATAAAATGTTATGATTCATAAAATTTTACTAATTTATTCTAACAAAATGCACTAAGTAAACTTGTTCAGCGCCAAAAAATACATATAAATATATTCGAACTCAGGCAGTCTATAGATTTCGGACCAGACCCGGACCGGACTCATAGTTGAGTCTGAGTCTGGTCTGAAGTCTGAAATTTTTAAAATTTAGAGTCTGAGTCTGGTCTGATCCCGGACCGGACCCGGACTGGACCAGACTCGGACCGGACCTAGGAGCACTACCCTCATGTGATCTGCATAGCAGATTTAACCAAAATTCAGCACGGGTTTCACCCTGTCGTAAAATATTTATCCAAATTTCATCACGTGCCCACTAATTTTCAAATCAGCTGTAATTACCATAAAAGATCATATACAAGACCCGGGTCTCTTATATTCCACCAAAAAAATTAATTAGTAAAAAATGAGGGTCTGATATATGGGGGATCTTGTATATGATCTTTTACGACAACAATCTAATAATACAAAAATAACTAAGTAATGCAGTATCTGCGGATACTGCAGATACTGCGGATACCTGCAGGTACTGCAGATACCCGTGGATTCTGCGGATACCCGTTAGGCTATCTGTTTAAGATTGACGAATGACAGTTACCATCCAAGAGATGTTTATAACACCCGGATATACAGTTAACTATGCGGATATCCAGATAAGAGGTTCACGGGTCCAAGCACTAGCCTCGCCAAAGTATTATATGTACATAATAGGAAAAATGAAGAACCATCTGGTATTTAGTTTTTGCAGATCTGCCTACTCCACTGTGCCGCGTCTATACATGAGGACAAAAGCATTTCGGGTTCTAAAACCCGAAATTAAAATTTGAAGACGAAATTGTTTTTGACCTATTTACTTGAAAGACGAAATTATTTGATACTTTTTTTGAATAGACAAAATTATAAGGAACATATCTATATAAATTTTATTTGCTCTTCCTTATAAAAAATTTTAATTTTCTCTAATAAAGACGAAATAGGCCTTTTTCAAAATCAATTTCAGTGGTATCACTAGACACGTCTCATTACGCGTCTGTTCCTGTTTATCCACCTGCAAACCTTCTTCCCAATTAGGATAGGAACAACAATGCCGATCTTTTGAATGTGGTATGCCAGATTTCCCACTTTCCATTCAAAATTCCAGAAAAAAAAACTTCGAGTAAGAATATGATAGAAGGTGTATGGCCAAATATGTTCTTATAACCAAAAGTCCTTAGAGAAAGTATTGAAAAACTCATTTTTTTAGTTCACCGCCTAGCCAAGCTATGCAACCTTCGTCGATGGAAGAGAATTTCCACCAGAATTTCTTGTACCAAGGGCGCCCACTGCCAGTTATCTTGCACAACTGACACTTCTGGCTTGCGTGCCAAATATATAACGGAGTCCCCGGAATAAAACTAAGAGTTGACCTTTATAAAAACTAGTATCAATAGCTGCTTCGTCTTTTACTAAAAAAAATTTTTTGTTTTTCTTTTGTTCAGAAATTTGTACAAGTGATCGTCAGAAAGAGTTGTGTTGTTTTTTAGGAACAATACTATAATATTGCTTTTCATCTTGCTTGATGAAGTAATAGTATAATTAAATTGACTAACTAAAATAACAATAAAATTAGAGATGTTATGGTCCGTCCTGGTTCGGTCTTGGTTCAGAAGACCGGTCCCGGCAGCAGACCATCGACCGGACCAGAGTTCATGAACCGGTTCGATAAACCGGTCTTGTTCGGTCTGAATCAGGACCAGACCCTAGTCCGGACCACCTTCAACCAATAAGGATGCATCATTTAAGCGATCATGATCTTTTTTTTTTAAATTTTCAGTTTTCAGTAGATTTTTTATTCATAACAAAAAAATGCAACACCTTATTATCAATTAACAGTTTAGATTTTTTAAAAAATCTGCGTTTTGACAAATCGAGGGGATATAATTTTATGAAGATACTACACTATCATGCCCATTTATTTTATTTTATTCAATTTCACCAACCCCATTACTAATCCAACTTTTAACACAGAGACAAGCTCTTGCTGTTTCAGAATGAAGACGATTGAGGGTTCTTGAGATGGTGTTGCCGGCTATTGAAAACGCTTGCTCGCATGCAACGCTTGTTGCTTGGACACTCAAGTAGTCGGATGCCATTCTTGAAAGAATAGAGTAAGTTTCTTGATTCGCTTTCCACCAGTCCAAGGGAACTGTTTCTTCTTAAATAACTTCTAACCTAATGTAGCGATCCAGTTCACTTATACCTGTGGTTGAAGATTCATCAATGGCAGGTAATTCTTCTAATTAGCATTTATTGCGCAAATTCCAAAAGAATTTTAGAGCAGTTTTAATCGGATTATATTCAGTATTCATAGAAATAGAAATTTTTTGGTACTTATAAGCATATTGATCCATAATTTCTTGAACTGTTTTTTTGGCATCAATGGCTTCTGTTTTGCTAAACGTTTTTAATTTTGCACGAGGATCAAGAATGGCGGAGACAACAGAGGACTTATCCATGATAATCCAATATTCTTCTATCTTTTGATGAATCGACGCAGCAACCGTCACTTGAGAAAATTCATCTTGTTCAATATATGTATAGAGAAAATCCTGAATACTTAAAAAAACTAGGCGTATATCACTTATGGTTGGATATGAAGTTGCGGAGAGCAATTTAGTGGCAGCTTCAATAGGTTCTAATAAAATAAGCACATCCTAAAATAAATTTTTTAAAAAATATTATTTATTAATAACGAATACTTGAATTATTTAGGGTTTCAGAATTAACAAATAAGTGGTGAATTTCGAAAATAAGTAGATTTTTTTAATAGTATTTTTACTATGTTGATTATAAATCAGAAAATAAAATAAGATTTTTTGATTTTAATTTTGAAACCCAATTATAATAATTTTTTTTATTTACTTTTAAATTTTGTTGCTCATTAATATTCGGATATAGGGCATGAATTAATGGATGGTCTGCGGCAAGTAATCTAAGCGCTGTTTCCATTTTTTGCATTTTTTGCAACATGTAGTAGGTACTGTTCCATCTCGTATCTATATCCAATTCAGGTTTAAGATAGGGAATCCCCTTAAGTTGGCATAAGCCACGCAAATCATCACATAGACGGGTAGATACTTTAATTTTTGACATTAAACTTCGAACTTTCTCTACTGAAGAATCAACCATTTCTAATCCCTGTTTGGCGGCCAAGTTGAGCACGTGGGCGGCACAACGATAATGTGAAAACCCAATATTGTCAAATTCATATTGAAGTTCTTCCGCGATTAGCCTTCCACAAACAATCATTGCGGACTCATTATCGGTAGTAAGTGCTAAGACTTTATCTTTGATGTTAAATTCAGCAAGAAGATTATTAATGGCATCTGCCATATTTACACCCGTGTGTCTGTTGGTAAATGGAATGATATCTAGGAGAAAATGACGCATTTTCCAATTTGAATCAACATAGTGAATCGTAACACCAAGAAATGCTTCAAAATTTCGGGAGGTCCACATATCGGCAGTTAACGAGACTTTTCCGGGGATTCTTGTGATGTCATTAACTGTTTTTACTCTTCTACTTTCAAATTCATCTATAATCATTTTTTTTGCAGCTTGCCGTGTTGGTGTTATATAACGGGGGTCAAGGAACTTAATGAAATCATTAAAATGTTGATTCTCAACAACAGTAAACGGTTGTTGATCAGCAATAACCCAGGTAATTAATTTTTTATCTCTCTTCTTTTGCTCTTCTTCATTATATGGGTCAGTTCTTGGAATTCTAGAAAAGGGAAGAGTGGTTTGACGTCTTGCGGGTGCACTAATATTATGAGAATAAAGATGTCTTCGCAAAGTTGAAACTCCAGTGGTGCTTGAAAAAACAGTATTGCACTGTCGACATACAGGTACACCAGGATGGGAATTAGTATTGATATTAAAATGAGGCCAAATTGTTGAACGCTTCTTGTCTTTCCTTCTTGACGCATAATTATTTTGGGGTGAACTAGTATTATTTTGGGGCGAACTAGTATTGGCTTCTTGAGAAATCAGGGTATTTAGATCTGAAAAGTTATCTTCTTCTAACAGATCATTCTCGGAATCAGAAAAGTTATGGTTTTCATCGGTGTTTTCCATATTTTTTTTTTTATTTTTTTATTTTTTGCAAGAAAAAAGGCCGAGATTTTATATTTTAAATCAAGAATTTTTTTATCCTGTACCGGGCATTGATTTATTGAGATAAGTAATTTTTTATTTCTTGAATAAGTTATTGATCACGACTAATACTTTTTTAATTGTCTTATCTAGGGGACTTTGTTTTTTTATTTATAATTACAGCATATCTTTAGTTTATAGTAGCCTTATTGTCTTACAAATTCTTATTTTTTACAATCACGCATCATAGTTCATCTCGAATTGGTTAATTAATACGTGAAAATGTAGCATAATAAGTTCTAGACAAATGCGGCTCTATGACTTAGTAAGTTTCAGTTACCAAAGTTAAATTTTTTTTTTTTTTTGTTTGTTTTGAAAACAGCGATATCATGACAATGAATAAAAATAGTATCAATTCTGATGCTTGAACAAGAATTCGATGATGATTGAACAAGAATTCGTTGATGCTTGAATAAGAATTCGATTTATGGAAGTTTGATCACAAAAATTATAATGTAGATTTTTGTGTTTAAAAAATTATTACATATTGGGAATGAGAATTCGATTTATAAAAGTCGGATCATAGAAATTATAATGTAAATTTTTGCTTTTAACAAAATTATTACATGTTGGGTTATAATAAAATTGCAAGATATTTGTTGCAGTAATAACGTATGATCTGGTTGTTAATTACGTTTATTATTGATTTTACCTGTTCAATGTGGATTAATTAAATTGTATATATCTTATTGGTTCAAAGATATTCAAATCTTAAGTAAATGGTGCTTCGGGATTCCTATTTTGTGAACAATTTTTTTTTGTTTTAAATAGTTAAAACCGGCTACTACTGAAATTTCAGGTTTTATTTTCACATGAAATTCGATCTCGAAAGTACTTTATTTAAACTGTCCGAAACCTGTATCAACTTAAATTTAGTGACTCAATTTAGTAAAGTCATACATAAAACCAATTCCGGTAAGTTGGCTTCAGTAAAAAAAATTGTGCAACTCAAGTATTGTTAAAAAAATTTATTTCTAATGCACTTCATATTGCATAAAAAAAAAAAAACGCTGTTTTTTGCACTTACGATGTTATTCAAATTTCCGTCTATTTTTACTGACAGTGAAAATCGCTTTACATGCCAGATGCCAGGTGCCAGGTATACGTAATAAAATTTTCTTACAAAATAAAATGCGCGAATGCTCTCATGACAACCTGCATATTCGCAATTGTTCCCTGCATATTACCTTGCATCTATTAGATTATATAATCGGTTTTATTGTGGGTCTGGATCGCGAGATCAAGGATTGGTAACTAGAATTAGAATTATTTCAACAGCGCAATTGCAGATTCCAGTTTATAAACCGGATCAAAGATTAGATCATTTTAACATTTCGATATATGGACCTACTTGGACCGGTCCTAATTCTTGGACCGGTTCAAAAAACGGTCTGGACCGCGGTCCTTGTCGGACCGTAACATCCCTAAATAAAATTGAATAATATTGTTCATTATACTTTATTTCTGAATGTCTTTAACTATTGCATAAAGATTATATAATTGATTTTACTGCGTTATTATATCGTTCATTATATTGCTTGTGCTAAGTTGAAAATTATTATCAAACCAATTTCCTATTCTTGGTTAGATGGCCTGTGACTTTCTTAGTATGCAACCTTCTAGTGTTGCTAGCGAAAGAGCTTTTTCTCATGCTGGTTTTAAGGTTACAAATGACAAAGCTAATCTTAATGAAAACACAGTATCCAGCATAATACTTATGCACTCATGGTTAAAAGTAAGTTAAAAAAAATCTAGTCTTCTTGAAGATTTACCTGAAACGAAATAATATTTATTATATTATTTTTTTAAAGCCATATAAAAGTAATTCTTAAAAATGATGATATTGTTTTACATATATATAAAATAATATAAACAATACAAACTTGTTAAATTATATATAAATATATCAGTCAACTGACTTGTCACACTATTTATAACTGAGTTTTTAGTTATATATAAATTTATAAAAAAAACATATAAAATTACTATAAACTTTGAATCTTTGATCTTTCTTCACCTACATATTAACTTAAAATTAAATTTTTTGGGGATATAGAACAAAGAGAGAAGAAAAAATTGGGCTTAAAAATCGAATTAAAGTTTCGCCGTTTTTGCACAAAACGAAAATGTAACTTCACTAAAAACAAATCTTTAACGATTTTAAGACAATGTGTATGTGTAAAATCATGCCCTGAACAACTTTACTTAGGCGACCGAAGTAGGTTACCTTGTAAGAAAAATGGGTTACCTATGTACTAAAGTAAAATTTTTTGAGATTTAAATATAAAACCCCTTTTTTTATCAAGATAACCTACTTTGGGCGCTTAAGCAAAGTTGTTCAGCATGCAATTTTACTTGGTCTGAGGTCAAAATGCGTTTTTTCGGCCATTTACAAGGTGAAAAATGGGGTCGAAGTTAGAAAAAAATTTTTTTCTAAAAAAATTTTTTAGAAAAAAATTTTTTTTCTAACTTCGACCCCATTTTTCACCTTGTAAATGGCCGAAAAAACGTGTTTTGACCTTGGATCGAGTAAAATTGCATGCTGAACAACTTTGCTTAAGCGCCCAAAGTAGGTTATCTTAATAAAAAAAGGGTTTTATATTTAAAACTCAAAAAAGTTTACTTTAGCACATAGGAACCCATTTTTCTTACAAGGTAACCTACTTCGGTCGCCTAAGTAAAGTTGTTCAGGGCATGATTTTACACATACACATTGTCTTAAAATCAGTAAAGGTTTGTTTTTGGCGAAGTTACATTTTCGTTTTGTGCAAAAACGGCGAAACTTTAATTCGATTTTTAAGCCCAATTTTTTCTTCTCACTTTGTTCTATATTCCCAAAATTTTAATTTTAAGTTAATATGTAGGTGAAGAAAGATCAAAGATTCAAAGTTTATAGTAATTTTATATGTTTTTT
>QKWP01000113.1:430393-456205 GCA_003550325.1 Gigaspora rosea
AAAAAAAAAAAAAAAAAAAAAAAGTAAATATTATTTTTTGATATAAGTAAAGTTGTAAAGCAGGTTCTTGTGCATCTACTAGTAAAATTTCATTAAAATCGGACTAGTAAATAAGAAGATATGAGTAAAAACATCTTTAAAATTCTTTAAATCATATAAAAATTTTATATATACAGGCCTGTTCCAGATTTTGTACTACCTTGTTTATATATTTGTTTTGTACCAATTCTAAATATAAAAATATTGCCGATCTTATCTGGATTAGCAATTAATAGATTTAATCTATATAGTATTATAATTTTTACTATCTTGTTCAGATATAGTAGCACCTTTATTTTCTATTTTTCTTTGCTTTTTTTTTGGTTATGTTTTTTATTTTGTTTCTTCGAGTTGTTTTATTGGTTTATTTTGGTTTTTTGTTTAGGGTTAGTTGTTTTGTCTCTATTTAATCTTTTTCCTTTTTTATTCTTTTCATGAGTAGCTCAAAGAGAAAGTTTTTAGAAGAATAGATTATGAAGTAGATAGCTAAATACCAGTTATACACTATTTGATATATTGGGGAAGGCCGATACATCATTAGTGCTTACAAAAATCAATGCAGTAATCAAACTTGGGAACTTATTTAAAGCAGCTGAATTCATATCATTTATTATAATTAGAATATACATTATGTAGCTTTATATAATTCTTCTAATAAAAATCAAACTGGTTATGACAAATTAAAAAAAAGTTATAATAGATTTGATAATTTAAAAATAATAAAAGAAAAAAAAATTTTATGCATTTTTTTTTAAATTATAATATACTTATATGTATTATTTCAAAATAATAAACCCAGTACACATGTAAAATTTTAAATTGATATATTAAATTGGATATAATTTTATATATACATATTATTATTTGGATATATTTCTATAAAGTACATACATGTTATTTTAGAATAACCCTATCAATAGATATTATTTTACAGTTTTACTAAATTATACCACTAGTGCTCAATACCACAATGATTTTTACTAATTAAATTTTTTAAATGCAATGTAATGTAAAGATCAGATAAAACATAAAATTTTTGTTGTTTTGCTATTTTTTTTTTAAAAAAATACCTTCTAACTCAAAATTTTATCTATAAACCCATCTTTTTATTTAAAAAAAAAACTTTTTATAAAATTTTACTATATATTATGCCTTATTCTAACCCTAACTATTAACTCTAACTAAATATTTATTAACTTTAACTTTTGGTTTGTTTTTTTTTTGATATTAATCTTTATATTATACTGCATACTGGTAGGACCTCGAAATATACATAGATAGGTCAGGTATGAGTTTGCTTATTTTTGAGGTTTTTATGCAGATCTTTTTCATTTATAGTAATTTTTTTGCTTATTTTAGAAGTTTTTTGCAGATTTTTTCTTTTTTAGTAACCCTAGAATTAACCTGACCTATCTATATATATTTCAGGGTCCTATACTGGTGTAGGACCCCAAAATATACATAGATAGGTCAGGTTAATAGGGTTACTAAAAAAGGAAAGATCTGTGGAAAAAACTAAAAAATAAACAAAAAAATTACTATATATAGAAAAGATCTGTGTAAAAAACAAAATTTTCTTATAATATAAAAAAAAATTTAATCTAACAGCTCAGACTTTTATTAAAAATTTTTAAAATTTTTAAATAATAAAATTTAAATTTTAATTTTAAAAAATAATAATTTGGTATTGGTCGTCTCATTAATGGTGATACAAAAATAATGTATGTTTTATTTAAAACAAATAATACTTATTTTTTTTAAATATAACCCAATGTTTTATTAACCAATAATAATTTTTGTACCTTTATCTCTTATATTCAAACAACTAATTTAGCCAATATAAATTTTTTAGTAGTAAGAATTAGCTAGTAAAAGTAATTTTTTTAGCAGTTAAAAACTTATATTATGCATATTACTTCTAATTCCTACTAAGTAAAAACACTTAAAAAATTCTATCATGCTATGATACTATGCAAGTACTTAGTCTAGTATTAGAGAAAAAAAATAATTAATAAAATCTCTTAATTATTATTACATATAGCCATATCTTATATTGAGCAAATGCGATAATCAAATTTCTTATTTAGTTGGCTAATATTGTAATTGCGACTATTTCAAAAATATTAATTACATTTCAATATAGATTAATGCTTTTTTTTGCCAAAATTAAAACTTTTAATAGCTTCAAATTCGGTTAAGTAAAAAAAAAATTATATATAATAATTTTACCTGAAATTTTTCTATAAACTTTTAAATTAAATGATTAGAAAATTAAAAATTAAGAAAAGTATAATAAAAAGTAAACTAAAAGTGGGTTCGGTACTATATAAACTTTTAATTTCTAATTAAATTTGTTTGTATAGTATTTATACTTATAAAAAATCTTAAAATTATTAATACAAGGCCTAGTGAATTAATCATAATATCTTCTCAAATTTGATCGATACTTATCACATGATCTACAGATTTTATAATTCGTTAATTGATTTTGAGAAGTATTATAACTAACTCACTTTTGACACTTTGGATATTATTAATAATTTTATTGTTTTTAGAACCACGGGAGTCAGAAAAAAAATTTTATTTAGGCCACAGTAATGGTATATATTTTTAAAATCTTCTTTAATTTACCTTTATAAAATTACTTTTAATTTCACACGATTTTCTATTTTAGGCTTTATATTTTGGTACAAAAAAGTGTATACGATATATGCATATATAGTCAATAATATTTTGATAGTAAAAAAGAGGTAAACAACTTTTTATACTTCTAAAAAATCTTAAGATTATTAATACTGGGCCTAGTGAATTAATCGAATATCTTCTCAAATTTGATCGACACTTATCATATAATCTGTGATTTTATAACTCGTTAATCAAATTTGAGAAGTTATTATAACTAACCCACTTTGACATTATTAATAATCTTATCATTTTTAGAACTATGTAAGTTAGAAAAAAATTTATTTAGGCCGCAGTAATAGTATATATTTTTAAAATCTTCTTTAATTTACCTTTATAAAATTTCTTTTAATTTCACACAATTTTTTAGTTTAGACTTTACATTTTGGTGCAAAAAATGTATATGATGTATGCATATATAGTCAATAATGTCTTGACAGTAAACAAGAGGTAAACAACTTTTTTTATCTCGTTTACTAAATTTAGGAAGTAATTAACAGTTAAAGTTTAGCCTTAAATTATATCACTAAAATCTATAGCGAATTATTAGATTGCTATAGCAAGTTATAAACTTTAATTATTGCAATTATTAAAGTATATCTACCACTAAATTTATTATGGACCAATGTGAACGTAGTCCTATCACTCTAACTGCTAATGAGAAGAAAATGGTTTTATCCGTTTATAATTATATTTATTCTCTTGAAATTATTAATCTGTGCAAAGAAGTTTCTCTGGCAACAGGAATTGGTGAAGCAACTGTTGCTCATATACTTGCAGAATTCAATAAAACTGGGGCAGTTATAGCATCAGAACAAGGTCATCGGTCTTCTAGAACTCTTAAACCAGATTATATAAAAGCTATCCAAGACCTTATTTTAGCTGGAATAAAAATGAAATTCTGTTTTCTCTTCGAATGCTCATTTTAAACTTAACTGAGTTGGGTTTTCCAGTATCAAAAGCACAACTGGCTCATCATTTAAAGAAACTTGGATACCATTATAGTAAAGGAGAATAGCAAAACATTCTACTTGAGTCTCCTGAAAATGTCGTGTACCATGCACAATATCTTCGTTAGCGGGTTAAAAACATTCAAGACAAAAATGAAATGCCAACTTTACCTGAAGTTTTTTTTTATGAATCTTACTGTCATATGCACCATAACTGAAATCTTATCTGGCTTCCAAAAGATGGTATTGTTTATGAAAAGGGAAGGGGTCCTATGCTCGTCATTTTTAGAGCAATTGTTATTTTTTAGGATCGTACTAACAATCAAATGAAAGGTGAGTTAGTTTATTAATTACTTCTTATCTGGGATCCTACTGCGAAGCCATCAACTGGAAAAGGAAGAAAAAAAAATTTCAAAAGAATGGGAGACGGTCCCAATGCTGTTAAAAATGTTAATATCATTCCTGATGAAGTTGACTATCATGGTAATTTCAACGCGGAGGTCTTTGAAAAAATTTTTAAAAATCTTTGTGAAATCCTCAAATCCGACTATGGACCTTGCATATTTCATATGGATGGTGCAAAATACTATAAATGCTATGCTGAACCTATGCTGAATTCAAACTGGAATAAAAATGCAATGGTAGAATGGTTAAGTGCTCATAATATTGGGTTTAACTCTAAAATGACAAAGGCAGAGCTTTATGAAATAATAATAATAAAAAAAAAAAAAGAAAATTCTCTTTGCTACCATTACTATAGCTAATAAGTTTGGTCATAAATTGTTTTATACTTCCTCATACCATTGTGAACTACAACTGATTGAAATAGTATGGGGTGCTGTAAAAAATAAAGTTGCAGGAGAGCGGTTGCCACCTGATATTCTTTCTCTTCGTAATTTGTTGCTCTGTAAATTTCAAGAGGAAATAACATCAGAGGTTGTTGTTTCCTGCTAGAAAAAGTGTTTAAATAAAGCAAAAGAATACAGGAAGACAATTGAGGTTGGTATAGGTGATAAAAGTGACAAAGATAGCAATACTAATACCAATGAATTTAATCAATTGTGAATAGAGCCTCTTATTCGTATTCGTTATTCGAATAATATTCGTATTCGGCGAATATTCAAATAATATTTTAGAAAAAATGTGCTTGTCACCAGCGGTAACACACCCCTGTGTAATGTACACTTAAAACAAACATAAACACGTGTAAATTTATTTTCGGTAGAGTTAGGGTTAAGGTTCGGGTTAGGGATAGGATTAGAGGTAACTATATAGTAAAATTTCACGAGAAATTTTTTTTGCTAGAATAAAGAGTGGATTCATAGTCAAAGTTTTTGGCTATCACGATATTTTTGAAAACGGCATTTTTTTCGCTTTGTTTTCATATTACACAATCAGGTATAACATTACACCTAATCTTGATTCTTATTGGCACAGTTGGCACGGGATTGTCACCGCCGGTTACAAATAGATTTACTCAATATTTTAAATTTGTCAAATAATTATTCAGCGAATAATATGAATAAACAAATCCTATTTGAATAATAACAATTATTCGAATAATAACAAATATTCGAATAATAACAATTATTCGAATAATAATAATTATTCGAATAAGTGCTATAAGATATAATCTGATGTCATTTGTAATTCTTCATTATTACAATCAATGGCTTGCCATTTAAAATAAAATCGGGTTTAAATTTAAGCCAACTTTATTAAAAATAATTCATAATACCAGTACGATCACATGAAATGTGAGAGTGATAGTTCCATTCAACTTTTTTGATGCACTATGTTGATTTTTGAAAAATCCTTTTTGATTGGAATAATGATTTTCCATTTATTCACAATTACAATATACCAGTACGATCACATGAAATGTGTGAGGGTTGCTGATTTTTGCAGAATCCTTTTTAGTAGAAATAATGGTTTTCATTTATTTATTTTTGGAAGAAGTCAACATTTTTACATATACTATAACGTCATAAGTCGATTATGCAATATGATGCAAACATGATGTTATTGATTATAAAATTTGAAAATTGGGTTAATTGGTTACCTGCGCATTAATTATTCAAAATTTATAATAGTAGTTACTAGATATTCTAGAAATCTGTAACATTTTTGATCGTCTACATGATTGGGCCAGTTTGTTAATACTTAATTGTTGCGTGCGAATATTCTACGATTTCATTATTATAATGGTTTGTCATAAATTATTACTACATTTTTGAGACTTTTTTAAAATGAATTAATAAAAAAATCATTATTCCAACCAAACTAGAATTTCATATGATCATACTTATTTTATATATTTTATAATGGCCTCAAGTTAGCATCAACTGCAATAATTAAAATAAAAATATATTAATTTTCAAAAACGATCTATAGTATCATACTTAGTACGTTCTTGGTTTTAGCACGACTGGGTCACGTAGCTACCCTAATTTTTAACTATTACAAAACTTGAATCTTGAGTTCTGTTTATTTAATTATATTTAATTTTTATTTATTTATCTTCTTATACTTTACTTTTTTTTATTTTTAATGTGCATGTGTTCTTATTACTTAAATACAGTATCATACCTGGCATATCCCTTGGGGTTGGCTATCAAAAATAAATTTTATTTTTATGTTAATTTACATAAAATTTACGTAATTTAGCATAATGATTAAATTTTAACTTAAAAATTTTATTAATTTTTCTTAAAACGATATAATATAATTTCGATTTACATAGTTGACAACAACTCCAGCGTATCCCTCCTTTGCCATTTTTTGATCTGTTAACTTTTCGTCAACTTGAAAATTTAAATTAAATCGAATAACTATATTTATTCGAATAATAAATAGTTATTCGAATAATTATATTTATTCAAATAATTATATTTATTCGAATAATTATATTTATTCAGATAATTATTATTATTCGAATAATATTAGTCATTTGACAAATATCCGAATAAACATTTGTAAATTGAAATTATTCAAATATTATTCGAATAGAAAATTAGTAAGCTCTAATCATGAAACCTTCTTGAAGCAAGTAAATGTAAACCGAATTCTCTATATATAAAAGTTTTTTTTATTAGCACATTGCTTTTATCTACTAAATTTTATATTCATAATAATATATTATACATAAAATAAAATTTTTTTTATAAATTTTGATGCCCTTTAACTAATCGGGTTTGCGATTTGTATGCTTATAGAGATTTTTTTTGATTTTCAAGAAAATTTAAAAAAAAACTTTAACTTACCAAAACGAACAAAATTTTATTGCAAATAATAAATTTTGACTAGCTAAAATTATTCTTAATATTTGAAAATATATACTATTAAATTTCACGATAATATATTAAAAATTTTTTCATAAACTCCCAAAATTATTCAAATGATCAAAACAAACTTAAATAAAAATTTTTTGCATATTTTTTTATTTTTTGATTCATTTATTAATTTAACAGTTTTATGAAAAATTTTTCGTAATTGCTATGAAAATTTAAAGTTATATATTTTCGAATATATAGAATATTTTTCTAAATAATTTATATGATGTTTCCAATGCCAATTTGTATATTTTAATGACCAAACTTTATTTTCAAAAAATCGACGAATTTTTTTTACTAAAACTTAAACTATAAGTAAAAAGTTTAAAAGTTATTTAAATCTTATAAAAGTTTTATGGCGAATAAAATGGTATGGCGAATACTTCTACTTAATAAATAAATTATGTTTTGCATATTAAGTTAAAAAATTTTATATATAGCGAATTTATTCTCCAAATATTGATAATCATCAATTATGAAATCACAGATTTGTAACACAAAGCACATGACTAGCGAATAATATATATATGCACGTAACTTTATGATTATAAGATATACTTTTCCAGAATCTTGGCTGTTTTTCTTTATTAATTAATTAGAGGGTTGCATATTTATTTTATTAACTTGTAATAGTAATATATGGTTGTATTACCATTAATGAGACGACCTATATTATAGTATTAAATACTGAAATAAATAAAATAACAATCTGCCTACCTAAACTTTATTTAAAAACTTTATATATAAAAATTTTAAATTTTATAAATTTTTTAAAAAAATTTTTTAAAATTCCACCTGGCTATTAAAATATATAAAAAATTTTTTTCAAAATTTTTTAAAATATGATTTAGTTGGGTTATAAGAATCAAAAAATTAAATTTATATGGCCTTTTATATAAATTTATTAAAAAAATATATAAAATTACTATAAACTTTGAAGTCAAATATATTTTCAATTTACATATTAATTTAAATTAAATTTTGTGATTATATAGAGCAAAAAAAAAAGATAATAAACTTATCTATTATGCCAAGTTACCATTCTACTGTTTTTGCACAAAATAAAAATATAACTTTACCAAAAACAAATATTTTTCGATTTTAAAATGCTAAATATGTATAAAATCATGTTCTAAACAACCTACTTAGGTGATGGAAGTAGATTACCTTGTAAGAAAAAATGAGTTATCTATATACTTAAGTTAAAATTTTTGGGTTTCAATATAAAACTTTTTTTAATTAAGTAATCTAATTTAGGCATTTAAACAAAGTTGTTCAGCATGTGATTTTACTTGGGATGAGATTGTGACATATTTTTTTGGACCTTTTACTAAGCAAAAAATGTGGTTAAAGATAAAAAAATTTTTTTAAAAAAATTTTTTTAAAAAAATTTTTTAAAAAAAATTTTTTCTAACTTTAATCACATTTTTCATTTAGTAAAAGGTTCAAAAAAATGTATCACAATCTTATTCCAAATAAAATTACATACTGAACAATTTCGCTTAAGGGCACAAATTAGATTACTTAATCAAAAAAAGGTTTTATATTGAAAACCCAAAAATTTTAACTTTAGTATATAAATAATACATTTTTCTTACAAAGTAAGTGAAGTAACAAAAATTAGGTAATTTTTAAGAGGGGGGTAAAAAAAAGTGAAATTATATATAAGGAACCTGAATATATTAAAGAAGAGAGAGAGAGGTAGGCCTCTGATAAAAAATAATCAGGTGATTAATGACATGGCTCTAATCTACTTTCATCATCTAAGTAAAGTTGTTAAGGGCATAATTTTACACATACTTAATTTCATTATAGCAGTATATAAAATTAATACTTTAAAGTTTCTTTATAATAAAGTTTTGTTTTTTAAGAATTAAAATTTTAAAAAATATATATAATATTTAAGCATATATATAATCTATTTATAAAAAAATTCTATTAATTATTGATTTAATATACAGTCACATTATCATTACTCTCTATGACGATCGCCTGTACCAGATTTTCACACAAACGAAATATCAAAATACTGGAGTTAGATGGAAAAGCACTGCAAAAAATGGTTTTTATAAAGGTCAACTATCTGTCTAGGGACTCCTTTATATATTTGGCATGCAAACCAAAAGCAATAGTAGAAGAACGAGTGATAACAAGCAGGCAGCGCTTTAGTAAACACAGAATTTTGGTAGAGAAATTTCTTCGCCGACGAAGTTTTTTGTAGCAGCTTAATAGAGAACAGTATTTTGGTTTTCAAATACACTTCTTGGAAAATCTAAAGGACTTAAAACGAACACCCACTATTAAATTCTCATGTCACTGTCCTTTTGGGTTTTCGAAATTTTGACAAAGTGGGCTTTTCGGCTTACTCCCTCCAAAAGATCGACAATGTTTACCTCTCCCAATTTGGAAATGCGGCTGCCATTTTGGAATGAAGTCACGAGTAGATTTCAGTTTTTCGAAATAAATAATAAGCAACACGTGTTTGAGGAAACCTTGTAGCAAAATTTCATTCTAGAATATTCTTATAGTCGTAGTTTTTTTTACACACCTATCTCTATAGTTTTTTTAGATTAAAGGCTATTTTTTCTAGGAATAGTTTTTCGCCTACATATGATAAATTGAGTTTAGTTAGAGTAGATACTACTTTTCTTAGTATCATGTAATTTTTAAAATAGTCCACTTGGTGCCGGGGCTTAATTGACCTGAGGCCTTGCTTTTCTTTTTTCTTTTTTCTATTATTTGTTTTTCCAGTTTCTTTGTTTTTTCTAGAGATTAGGCCCGGTTTAAAATTTAATTCCGGGTAACCCGTCCGCTTATTAAACTCTTACTCGGGTAACCACCCGGTTAATCTCAAATAATCCGGCTGACCCGGTTAACCCGGTTAACCCGGTTATGATTATATAAGAATAGACGTTTCACATGATTATAGATAATCTTTAAACCAAAATTGGTTTAAAACATTAATTCGCAGATTCAAATTCGTTTAACGTTAATAAATTCAAATGCATTTTATTTATAAAATGTTAAATACATGTTTGAAAATATAGTCTATACTTAAAAGTTAAGATTAGTGTTCTGACCCGGGTCAGATAATAGTGACCCGACGGGTTAGACATTTAGCCCGGGTCATGAGAGGGAGAGAGAAAAAGAGAGAAAGAGAAGAAGAGAGAAAGAGAGAGAGAGAAAAATAAAGGGAAAGTTTTTTTTTTTTTTTTTTTTGGATGACCCGGGTTAGAAAATTTCCGACCCAGGCCGGAACACTACATTTAAATGCATAATCTAAAATAAAAGATCTAAGACCTGTCTAAATTAGTCAAATATTTTAATTCGTAGCATTATCATTGCCAAATATGATTTTGACAGAAATTAATATGGCTAAGCTTAGCGGTATATTAGGAAATTCGTCCAATAATATTGTTTCATTATTCTCACGTGATGTATATTTATTTTCTATTCAGGTTACCCGGGTAGCATAACCATAACCCGGTTAAGGAATGCTTATGCGGGTTACCCGGGTAAGCCTTATCCGGGCTTAATCTCTAGTTTTTTCTTTTTCATTTTTACACTCTTTTATACATATTTTGTCCTTTAGTAGTTTAGGTTTTTCCTCCTACTTCCAAGAATATTTCCTCCGAGAAATGCTCCTGTATGGTGGAGTAAGGCCGATGGACTAGTCGATGTCTTCCGAGATATCGTGCGGCGATTCGCATTTGGTTTAGTTTAGCTAAATCAGATGATGCCAATGCTATATTATTCTTTGTCTAATGAGTTTGTACTATTTTTTTTAGTAGTATAATAAAATCAAAGAGGTCGTATTTGGCGAGTCTCACCTAAGAGGAAAAAAAAATAGATTTAATATTTTTTAAAAAAATTTTAAGTTCTTTGATTTTTAAAATAAAAAAATAAAAAAATTAAAATTTTTAGTAATTTTAAAAATTTATCCAATTAAAATCAAGTATATTTTTGTGCTATTAGTGACTTGGTGTAACTATTAAGGACAAATTTGCAAAATTTTAAATAAATTTTTATGCAGAAAAAAAGCTACAGTATAATATAATTTATAATGCTAATTTAAACTAATTTATTACTATTTTATATAGTAAAAATAATGCTTATTTTAGATTAAAAAAAGTTAAAAATCTATATATCTTTAGATTTTAAGAATTTTATATGCATATATATATATATAATAATCCTTTGAATTCTAATTTTAAACTGATATTAACTAAAAATTTATTAATTATAAATTTTATTAATTTGTTATATGCATATATTATATTAAAAATTTATATATTTATTTCTTTAGCCTATAAACTATATTAATAAAAAATATTTTAAATTTTATAAAATTTTTATTATATATACAAAATATTATCAGGTTTATTTTTTTTATATAAAAAAATAGTTTGTATAATAAAAAAAAATTAAAAATTTTTTTTTCACTTAGGCAGTTTCGCCAGTACTTTATTAAGATACTAAGTATATTGCTATATTAATACACTTGTTTACTAGGACCCCAAAGAACTTTAATACAACTCAGATCTGAGTTTTATAATTTTAGCAGTTTTTTAGCCAAATAGATGTATAAAATAGAGCAAAATTTACTATATAAAAATGCAATGTTTGATGACTTTTTATGCAAATTTCCTTTTTTAGAATCATCTGAGTTGTATCAGAGTTCTTCGAGGTCCTTGCTTACTCCTAATTTGCAACTGACATCACCCAGCTGCTTTAAAAGTGCCCAAGTGCAACCTGCTGCACTAATTTGAAGGCGAATCTAAAAACTAGAGGCTATGCTAAGCTAGTCTAAGTGCTACACCAAAATGGTTTCTTCTCTTCTTCGTATTCCTTTACTAACAAGAAATTTACTAAGGACAAAATAAGGAAAGAGTGTAAACAAAAAAAGATCAAAAGCCAAGAAAACGAAAATACAAAAAGAAAAAAGAAAATAAAAAATGGAAGAGGAAAACAAAAAAGAAAAAAAACCACATAGTATAGCACAAAGGCTAGTCTAACAAAAAAACAAAAACTAATAAAAAAAAAGAAAAAGGAATATACTATTATAACCCGTGTAGATTGAATAAAAAATTATATAGCAAATAACCCCTCATTTATAACTACCATTTAAGACTTTATTCCACTCCCACTAATTAATACAATTACCAATATTCTTCTTACAAAATAGCTTCCAATATAGCTATTAAAATTCTCCTAAATATCTCTTATAATACTTATGAACAACTTTGGAAACCTTATTTACTAAACTTGCACAATGGAAAACCTCTCAAAACTTTAGTTCAATATTTACTATTCTTCCAAATTCACATACTTCTATATATAAATATACTAGAATTCACTATACCTATAGTTGTATCTGTGGTCTTCCTGACCAGCTACATGATAAAAATACAAATACATGTCCATCTACTGGTCGTGCACTTCGAAAAATTGATACCTGGTCCTACCAACGGATTAAATATAGCTCAAATACTAATTTTATACTCTATATCCTAATCTAGGTGAGTTTTAACCATTCTAGTAGGTTTAGGTTGCAGATAAATTAGATAATATTAATTTTGTCTATAGTCTGAGTCTCAACTCTTGTAATATAAACTATATTAAAAATATTCTTGTAATATTGAGAACCCCCAAGAAGAATCTCACACAGTTTATCAATAAGGATAGAGGCAAAACCTCACTTTAACAACAAAAAAAAAAAATTATATAACAAATACAACTATTGTATATCTCTACTATAAAGCTACGCCTTAACTAATATTTTCTTCTAACTATACGACCAACCTCAGATATTCCTAAACCATCAACTGAGCTAATCATATGGAGTAGTACTGAAAATGTATTCGTAAACAAACATATTACATAGTTGCATTCTACTGGGTCCATCCGAATTTGGAAAGGTAAATACTGCTGATCATTTGGAGAGAGTAAACCAAATCACTACTTTTTGTCAAAAATTTTGGAAAAACAGCAGAAAGACAAGAAAAATGATGCCAAGGAATCACTTGTACGAAATTTAAGAAAGAGTGTTGTCAAAAAACTCATTTCTTTGTTGTTCTCCATTATAATATCACAGGTACTTCATCGACAGAGTAGAAGTGATGACTCTACCAAAATTTTTTGCACAAGGGCACTACCTCCTGTTAGTTATCTTGTACTAAAACCCTTTTGACTTGCATGCCAAATATATCAAAGAAGTCTCTCTAGATAGAGAAAGTTGACCTTTGTAAAAACCGTAGGTCCTGCGAATACTATCAATGCTCCAACAAAAAACGTTTTGTTTTCTTTCATCAGGAAATTTGGTCCAAGTAATCGTTGTAAAGAGGTTTTTAAATTAAAATTAATAAATGAATAAACTATCTATTATTTTATAAATATATAAATTAATAATTAAAAACCACTGGTATTCAATACTAGTATGTGGTATAACATGAAGATCAGTATTAAAAAATAAACAAAAAAAATAAACAAAAGTTAAAGTTGATAAATATTGAGTAAGAGTTAATAGTTAGGGTTAGAGTAAGATATAGTATATAGTAAAATTTCAAAAGAGTTTTTTTTAAAAAAAAGATGGCTTCATAGATAAAATTTTGAGTTAGAGGTATTTTTAAAAAAAAATAGCAAAACAACAAAAATTTTATGTTACACCTGATTTTTACATTATACTGCATTTAAAAAATTTGATTGGTAAAGATTATTGTGGTGTTGAGTACTAGTAGTGTGATTAGTAAAACCAATTAAAAATATTTAATTTATATACAATAAATTTATATTTGTAGCTTGATATTATAATATATGCTTTTCTAAAAAATATATTTAAATAGCAATAATTAAACAAAACATTATTTATAAATATTTTTAACTTTCTATATTAATAAGTAATGTATTGCCATTAATAAAATGGCCTATATATTAAAATTGAAAAATATTAGTTTTTGGCAAAGTTACATTTATGTTTTGTACAAAAATAGCAGAACTGTAACTTGGCATAATAGGTAAGTTTATTTTCCTTCTTTTGCTCTATATAATTACAAATTTAATTTTAAATTAATATGTAGTTTGAAAAGAATCTTGACTTCAAAGTTTATAGAAATTTTATATATATTTTATTAAAATTTTATATATAAAAAATTTTTATATGACATATTGTGTAATTGCTAATAGGATTCTTAGATATTATATTTTTTATAATTTTATATTTGAATTTATATAGCATAGAAATATGATCCAAAAATATAGTAACATAGTATAGTTGGTTTGTTGTTACCACTCCAAGTCTATGTAATTAAAAAAGTTCCAAGTTTGAATCTTACAAGGATGATTACATCTAGGGTTCCTACAAACTCAGATCAAATCAAACTTTAGGTCAGATTTGGGTTCAAGGGTAGAGTACAATATCGATCATTTTCATATATGATCGTCATACAAAAAAATTTTGATTCGAAGTAAACTTTTAAGTTAAATTTAAGTTTAGTTTGAAGTTGAGTTTTAAGTTTGCAAACTAGTTTGAGTTTGAATAATATAAATATATTTTTGGATTTTAATTGATAATCCACCAGTCAACTAGAGAGTGATCATAGTGTAATATGATGCAAATCACATAAAAATTACTATAGGCGAAATGTGGCATGCTTCCATTTAAAACTTTTTTTCTTACTAAGTTAATGATACTTGTCGACTAATTGAAAGTTGTAGAGCTCGTTGAAACACATTTAACAGTAGTTAAATCATCCAAATCTGCCTAATGGATGGCAAGATATTGTCAAAAAATGATTGGCCAACTATATAAAATCTCTATGTAAAATTGTTTACTTAAAGATTTTATATAGTCAGCCAATTATTTTTTGATGATATATCACCACTAGACCAATTTGGATGATCTAACTATCATAATATGCATCTCGACAAGCTCTACAACTTTCAATTAGTCAACAAGTATCATTAACTTAGTAAGAAAAAAGTTTTAAATAGAGCATACCACATTTTGACTATGATCACTCTTCAGTTGATAGGTAGATTATCAATTAAGTACTTGTTTAAAATATAATAATATATTTATGTTATTCAAACTCAAACTAGTTTGCAAACTTCAAATCAAACTCAAATCAAACTTAGTATAGTATTTGGGTTTGGTTTGAATTTGATTATTTTTTATTTGAATTTGGGTTTAATTTCAAACTTTATAAAATTTATAGTTTGAGTTTGGTTTGATTTGGGTTTGATCAAACTTAAGTCAAACCCAGATCAAACTTCAGAACCCTAATTATACTATTAAATTAAATATTATTTGCATTATAGTATGACTGCAAGAACCCCGAAATATATATAGATAGGTCAGGTTAATTATAGGATTACTAAAAAAGTAAAGATCTGCAGAAAAAACTTCAAAATAAGCAAAAATTACTATAAATAGAAAAGATCTGTATAAAAAATCTTAAAAATAAGCAAACTCATACCTGACCTATTTATATATATTTCGGGGTCCTAACTGCATAATCCCATACCAAGTTGGGGTATAGAAACTGAAACTTGGGTTATACCAAATCTTTGAAAGTTGGATAACATTATATAAAGGAAAAGAATAAGATATTTAGATGCTAACTAACTTGGATAATGGAAAAATTACACAAGAAAAATAAAGGCGCTATTTGAAACTAACTCAGATAGTATTATACAAGGAAAAAAAGTCGGAACAAAATTCTAGAAATATAGCAAGAGCAAAAACAGGCTTGGCAAGATTCAAGCAAAGAGTAATCATTTTTTAATGGTACTTGAACCAGAACTAAAGTAACTGACCAGTAGACTAAACAGACAACTGCATTAACTTTGTAATAATATTGTCTGCTTTTTCAACTTTTAAAATGCTTATTTATCTATCACTATTCTTAGTATTATTAAATTCACTACTACTATTGCTATGATTTTCTAAAGTTTTAGCTTGGCATTGGTTCTTGACTTTCTTTTGCCTTCAAGACTTTTGTAAAGAAGCTCTTTATTTAGATATTCATACTATTTTTATGTGCTAATATTGAAAGGCAATTAATAATTGTAACAGATCATAATGAAATCCAGATTAAAATGAAATGATAGTATAAAATCTCGAAAACTAAATTTTTTGAGTGCATTTTTTAGGATTAGGGGTTTAGGGTTAGGATTAGTTTAAAAAAAATTGTAATAAACAAATATTAATAGGTTTTAGAAGGCTAGCAGGTTAAGAGATTTCATTTTAAATTATAATCTATAACAATAATTATTGGATCTTAAATACTTGCAATTTATATAACACTAAATTGTTATTTATTTACTTTTTTTTCTTTTTTTTTGATTATAATCTTTTAATATTATTGCCTTTTTATTTTGTACCTTTTATATTTTATACCATTTTTTATAGCATTAATCATATGATTTCTTTTGCAATTCTTTCATAGAGCTTTTAGTGTTATCATCATGTAGATAATTTTTTCTTAAATGCTTGCTTATTTTTGATTATTTTTTTCTTACTTTTTTGCCTATAGTTTGCTAATTATTTTATCTCAATTATATGCATTAATTAGAATTCTTATTTTGTATATAAAAAAAAAATAATTATATATATAGATACTCCTATATCTAAATAAAGTTTAGTTGGTAGATTTAACATTATTTTTTCATCCAGATATCAATCAGGTTAACAAGTAGAATTTTTCTGTTCAACAACTACATATAGTAAGACTTCATTTTTATTTCAGTTTGCATCTTTTTAATTCTATAATACTAATGATTACTTCTATATTTTTATAGCATATACTACTGTTATACTGTCACTTCGAAACTTTCAAAAAGTTTGTGTTTTTTTTATTATTTTTATAAGAATCTAATCCATTTATATATAGCATTTACTATGAATTATAACTGCATTATTATATATTTTTAATACTTTTTTAATACATTATTACAAATTTGGTAATTAGATTATATATATATATACATAATACCAAAATATAAAGTTCTTTGGTATACTTATAGTCACTAGAAATCAATTTATTTAATAAGTTTTAGCATGTTGTTATATCTTGCTTGAGGTTATAGATTACTTCTAAATTCCTTATAATTACTGAATCCAGAAGCTGATAGAAGTTATTCTAAACTTTCATATATTTTCTTTATAGTGCTAATTTTTGTTATACTGCTGATACCTTATTTTACCAGATCCAGAAGTCGATAAAAAGTTATATCTATACTTTATTTTCTTATAATGCTATCTTCGATACCCGGAGTTGTATTGGTTTTGTACTTAGCTATTTACATGCCTGGTAAGTATTGATCTATCTTTGAATAATCAACTAATTGTATAATATTATCAATTATATATTATACCCAATCAGTAGCCTTATTTTTAGATCATGTAAGTAGCCAAATTTCTATTTTTATTAGTAAAATCAACCAAATTTAAAAGAATTCAATACTATAAAAATTTAATAAATCTAAAAACAAATTCTATAACCTTATTCTTTGAGTCTTATTTTATATTTTTATAAAAAAAAATTTGGTTTAATTATACTAGTTATTTTTTTATAATGATTTAAAAAATTGTTTATTTTATATACTAATTTAAGGGTTCTTGCACTACATTAAGAAAAAAAATAACAAATATTATCAGCAAAAAAAGGTTATAAAAAATGTAAATATAAAATATATTTTTAAATAATTTGTTAAATCTTTAATCAAAAAGCTTAACCAAACAGTTAAGAACTTTTAGTTTGACACTTAATATAATCTAGTTTTTTTATTCTTTAGTATATTAAGACTTGGCTCTAAAGGTCTGACTTGTTCAAAAAATTAGCATCTGAATATTAATTTGTTAGTATTCAAATATTCATTCAAAAATTTTAAATAAATATTCAAAAATTTATTGAATATTCATTAAATATTAAATATATTTCAATTTTAAAAATTATTAACTATTTCACTTAAATTACACAGGTTGAATCAATGAATTATGGGTACATACCAGGTACATAACAGGAAACCAGTTTCCGTTATGTACCTGTTATTCTGCCATAGATCTGCCAAATAACTAATACATATCAGGAGGACCCTAGACATTTCTGATATATGTCATATTTTTTTTAGCCAAATTTGATCTAAAGTTCAAATTTAAATTTTAGCAAATTGAAGTTAATTTTAAAAAGAGTCATAATTGAACATTTTGTCGAATTGCTAAAATTTTACATATGTTATATTTTATTTTAGCAATTTACCCACATTTTGCAAGAATTATTATAACAAGTTAAGTCGTGCTATGATAATCGATCCAGATATAACAAATTATTAATGGCTATACGAAACAAAATTATAATCAATTATAATTGAACATAAGTAAAAGTAGTTGTAGCATATAATTAGACTTTAGTATCAATAGCAACTTGCATATATATCACGATCATTGATTGTGATTGTATGTCAATAAACAAATAATTATGTAATGCAATTGTGCAGGGTTATCATTAAGCAAATTGGTTAGTAATTCATATAATAATTATAGTAATTATTATGTAGTTAGTATCTTCTCTGAAATTTTTAAAAAATATAAAATTAAATATACTAGCATAATGTATTTTAATATGCTGAATAAGTTTTTTAGAGCACAAAGTTAGAATCAATTTGTAAAATTTTGAAAATCATAATATTTTTAAAAATTTTTTTATTTGAATTCTATGGATTTGTAAAATTAAAATAAAAATTTTCATCAAATTTGGTCAAGAACTCATAGAGATATCTTTGATAAAAGTTCCTGTAAACAATTTCAATGCAGTTTCTTTGTAATATGTTTTTTTGTTTTTTTTCAAAATAACCTACATTTAGCGATGATTCACAAAAATTTTATTATGCTAACTAAAAAAAATTTATAACAAGACTTGTAGCGCATAATATTGACTAATAGAATCTCAAATTTTATGAAAAAATATTGAAAACTCATGAAAATATTAACGTTTTTGTAAATTTGGACGCATATATTTTCGCAAGTTTTTACCTAAACTTCAAATGCTTTCAGAAGCACTTTCTCAAAATGAAACCTCCAAAACATGACTTAGTAAGTTGATAGAATAGATATTTGAGAGTCTTCAATTAAAATTTCATCAAAAAAAGACTAAGATTGATGAAGTTAAGATAATTTTTCAATTTGCTTTCGATTTGTGATTTTCTAAAATTTACAATTTTGATGAAAACAGAAAAATCATCATCACAAGCTAGATTTTTACAAGTTCAAATGAAACAAATTACTGCACACTAATATAATCAATAGAGAATAGGCTAAAATTTTGCTTTCTAAAATTTCAAGTTATTTGGTTAAATATTTATTCCATAATAGCTTTTTTTTTATTTGGCGCAGCTTCTTTATAATATATTTTATAGAAATAGAAGAATCTTTCATCAAAGATATCTCTACAAGTTCTTGACCAAATTTGATGAAAATTTTTTAATTTGAATTTTATGGATTTATAAAATTCAAATGAAAAAATTTTTATCGAATTTGATCAAGTAGTTGCAAAGATATCTTTGATCAAAGTTTTAGAGAATTTCAAAATGCATTTCATATAATAGATAAGTTTAAATTTGTTAACAAAACTTTGATTAAGAATATCTTTGCAACTACCTAATAAAATTTGATAAAAATTTTTTTACTTATTCTACGAATCCATAAAATTAAATAAAAATTTTCATCAAATTTGATCAAGTAGTTGCAGAGATATTCTTGATCAAAGTTTTGTCAAAAATCTAAACGTATTTGTCATGTGATACACATTTTGAAATTTTCTAAAACTTTGATCAAAGATATCTCTGCAGCCACCTGATCAAATTCGATGAAATTTTTTTATTTGAATTGTATAGATCTATAGAATTCAAATAAAAAAATTTTTATTAAATTTGATCAGGTGGTTGCAGAAATATCTTTAATCAAAGTTTTAGAGAATTTCAAAACACGTATTATATGACAGATATGTTTAAATTTGTTGACAAAACTTTGATTAAGGATATTTCTGCAACCACTTGATCAAATTTAATGAAAATTTTTTTACTTATTTTACGAATCCATAAAATTTAAATAAAAAAATTTTCATCAAATTTGATCAAGTAGTTGCAAAGATATCTTTAATTAAAGTTTTGTCAAAAATTTAAGGGTAGAGGGTACTATATGCCGATCATTTCTAATATGAAATCGATGGAAATTTTTTTTGTGTAATACATGTGGAAATTGAACCCATCTAGAATTTTCTATGATATGTATACTTTTTTTTTGTACTATTGATTTTTTTTTATACTCTTTCTAAGCTTTTTTTTTTGTCATATTACTAGTAGAGCCTCTTATTCGTATTTATTATTTGAATAATATTTGTATTTAGCGAATATTTGAATAATATTTTAAACTTAATCAAATATTATTCAGCAAATAATATGAATAAACAAATCTTATTCGAATAATAACAATTATTCAAATAATAACAAATATTCGAATAATAACAATTATTCGAATAATAATAATTACTCGAATAAGTGCTATATAAGATATAATCTGATATCATTTGTAATACTTCATTATTACGATTAATGGCTTGCCATTTAAAATAAAATCAGGTTTAAATTTAAGCCAACTTTTATTAAAAAATGATTCATAATACCAGTACGATCACATGAAATGTGAGAGTGATAGTTCCATTCAACTTTTTTGATGCACTACGTTGATTTTTGAAAAATTCTTTTTGGTTGGAATAATGATTTCCATTTATTCACAATTACAATATACCAGTACAATCACATGAAATGTGTGAGGGTTGCTGATTTTTGCAGAATCCTTTTTTAGTAGAAGTAATAGTTTTCATTTATTCATTTTTGGAAAGAGGCAACATTTTTACATATACTGTAATGTCATAAGTTGATTATGCAATATGATGCAAACATGACATTATTGATTATAAAATTTGAAAATTGGTTTAATTGGTTATCTGTGCATTAATCATTCAAAATTTATAATAGTAGTTACTAGATATTCTAGAAATCTGTAACATTTTTTGATTGTCTACATAATTGGGCCAGTTTGTTAATACTTAATTGTTGCGTGTGAATATTCTATGATTTCATTATCGTAATGGTTTGTCATAGATTATTACTACATTTTTGAGACTTTTTTAAAATGAATTAATAAAAAAAATCATTATTCCTACTAAACTAGAATTTTATATGATCATACTTATTTTATATATTTTATAATGGCCTCAAGTCAGCATCAACTGCAATAATTAAAATAAAAATATATTAATTTTCAAAAATGATCTGTAGTATCATACTTAGTATGTTCCTGGTTTTAGCACGACTGTGTTGTGCAGCTACCCTAATTTTCAACTATTACAAAACTCGAATCTTGAGTTCTGTTTATTTAATTATATTTAATTTTTATTTATTTATCTACTTATACTTTTACTTTTTTTTTATTTTTAATGTGCATATGTTTTTATTACTTAAATATAGTATTATACCCGGCATATCCCTTGGGTTGGCTGTCAAAAATAAATTTTATTTTTATATTAATTTATGTAAAATTTACGTAATTTAGTATAATGATCAAATTTTGACTTAAAAATTTTATTAATTATTTTTAAGACAATATAATATAATTTTGATTTACATAATTGACAACAATTCCAGTGTATCTCTCCTTTGCCATCTTTTTCAATCTATTGACTTTTTGTCAACTTGAAAATTTAAATTAAATCAAATAACTATATTTATTCAAATAATAAATAGTTATTCGAATAAATATATTTATTCAAATAATTATATTTATTCAAATAATTATATTTATTCGAATAATTATAATTATTTGAATAATATTAGTCATTTGGCGAATATTTCAAATAAACATTTGTAAATTGAAATTATTCGAATATTATTCGAATAGAAAATTAGTAAGCTCTAATTACTGGCATTTAATTTAGGAAGACTCCTTTAGCTGAGTAAGCTATAGATTCAACAAGTGATATATTGTTTCTTTCAGCTTTGACATTTTTTTTTTAGTGATTACTCTTTCATTAGAGTTTCTTTAGGACGGCTCTTGGTGGAATCTAAAACCGGTGAACTATACTAAATAAAGTGAAGCCAAAGAACACTCTGGTGAAAGCTTATGGTAGCTTTGACGTGCAAATCACTTTGAATAGCACCTTTGGCTAGGTGTAAATTCTGTTATTGGTACATTGTTTCTTTTAGGTTTTTTTTATTTTTTTTTTGATCTATTTTACTGTTTTTCAAGTTATTTTCTGCTTTACTAACTTTCTTTTGTTGGAGTTTATTTTTTAGAATGGTTCTGTACCAAAGTATGGTAAACTATACTTGAAATAGAGTAAAGCCAGAAAAAATGTCGTCATAGAGGTGAAAGACTAATTGAACCACTAGTATAGGATTTAAAAAGTTTTATCTAGCTAATACGCTATAGTAGCTAAATGGCATAATTATTCTAAAGAATCAATAATTTTTATATGTAATTTAATAGTAATGTTAGTTATTATTTTATTGTAATAAAATAAATTTTTTAATATTAATTGATCCTTCCATGAGATATAGTAATCGGGAACTATCGTTATAATATTTCCAAAAATTCATTGTGTGAAATGCAAGTTTCATTATTAAAAGAAATTTTTTAAAATTTTTTTTATTGAAATTTTTATTAAGAAACAATTAATACAAAACCAAATACCATCAAAAAGTAAACGTCAACAAAAAAATATCAAATGAAAGCTAACAACAAAGAAAGACTAAAAGAAATGAGCCTATGAACTACTCCTAACCCTAACCTTAACCCAAACCTTAACTATATTTTTGTATAGAGATTATAGCAGATTAGTATGGTATAGATGAACAAATCCGTATAGTATAGAAGGTGAAGTCAATAGAAATAGGACAAATCTATCTAATAAATTTGTCCCATTTCTATTGACTCTACCCCATAGGCCAAATTTAAGATCTATACTATACCGATCAGCTATAATTCCTAACCCTAACCCCATACCGATCAGCTATAATTCCTAACCCTAACCTAATATATATTACACCAGATAGATTTAAAAATTCAGCCTATACTATACGGATCTGCTCACCTATTATACTGATCTGCAAAATGCCTTTTTGTATAGTACTGTTTACATTATGACAAAACCAAGACCCAAATTACTATCACCAAAACCAAAAGTGTTGTTCTAAAAGAAACTTCAACTACCTTGTAGTTTGGTTAGATTGGCAATTAATTTCCTCTGGCTTGGCTCTATTTAGTAACCATTCTATAGAATAAACTCCAAAGTAAAATGAAAACGACAGCAGAAACGAAAAAAAGTTGAAAAAAACAATGTTCCATTTATTGAATCTATAGTCTACTTACCCAAAAGTAAAATTTCTAAAATAAACGTTGATAAAAAAAAATTAAAAAAAAAAGAAAAAAATCAAATATGATTGGGTAGTTATTTGTTCTAGAAGTCCGATAGAATAAATTACTACCCAAAAATTTCAAAAGAACTTTTAGGATAACCCAGAAATTTTCAGGTTAACCCAGAAAAGTTTTACTGCATATACAAGCATATTTTTCTAAAATGGAATTGCTTCTAGAAATTTTCCTATTATAAATAGAGGTTTTAATTTACACAGCACGAAATTTTGACAAGGGTTTATCATAACCTTAAGAATTTTTATCAAGGGTTTATTTTTTGTAACATATGATTTTCTCTTGTACCATGAAAATCATATTAAAAATGATCAACAACCCTCTACCCTTAAACATATCTGTCATATAATATATGGTTTGAAATTCTCCAAAACTTTGATCAAAGATATCTCTGCAGCCACCTGATCAAATTTGATAAAAATTTTTTATTTGAATTCTATGGATCTATACAATTCAAATAAAAAAAATTTTTATTGAATTTATTAGGTGGTTGCAGAGATATTTTTGATTAAAGTTTTAAAAAATTTTAAAATACGTATCATATGACAGATACATTTAAATTTTTGACAAAACTTTGATTAAGGATATCTTTGCAACCACTTGATCAAATTTAATGAAAATTTTTTTATTTTAAATTTTATAGATCTGTAGAATAAGTAAAAAAAATTTATCAAATTTGATCAGGTGGTTGCAGAGATATCCTTGATCAAAGTTTTGTCATATTAGTCATGTAATACGCATTTTGAAATTCTCTAAAACTTTGATCAAAGATATCTTTGCAACTACTTGATCAAATTTGATGATAATTTTTTTATTTGAATTCTATAGATCTATAAAATTCAAATAAAAAATTTTCATCGAATTTGATCAGGTGGTTGCTAAGATACCTTCGCTCAAAGTTTTAAAAAATTTTGACGCAGCTTGTTTTTGATAGAAGTTTTAATTTTTTTCTAAAATTTGAGCAAAGGTATTTTAGCAACCACCTGATCAAATTTGATGAAAATTTTTTTATTTGAATTTTATGGATCTATAAAATTCAAATAAAAAAATTTTTATCAAATTTGATTAAGTGGTTGTTAAGATACCTTCGCCCAAATTTTTAGAAAAATTTGACATAGCTTGTATTTTAATAGATGTTTTGATTTTTTTCTAAAACTTTGAGTGAAGGTATCTTAGCAATCACCTGATCAAATTTGATAAAAATTTTATTTGAATTCTATGGATCCATAGAATTCAAATAAAAAATTTTTCATCAAATTTAATTAAATGGTTGCTAAGATATCTTTGCTCAAAGTTAAAATTTTCATTTTAAATTTTATATATTCAAAAGCAGGTTTTATATTTTAAAAGCGGGTTTTACATATTTTATATATTCAAAAGGGGCTTTACATATTCAAAAGCAAATTTTGCATGTTTTATATATTCAAAAGTGAGTTTTAACAGCTATTACAGTTTTAAAAAATTTGCTCTATATTTTTTTACCCGATACTAGATGTTATAATTAAGTTTTTAGCAAATTAGGGGCATGCTATTTATTACATAATATTTTTTACTTAGTAGCCGCCTCTACCTATATATGGTGTGATTATTTTATCTAATTATAATTGATTAATATAATTCATAGATGTGATCACTACCTCTGACCATGTATTCATGGTAAAAATTACATAATAAATGGCATGCTCCTTACTATAAAATTTATATGTAATAATCCAACTTTTAACAAATTTACTTAATTTTAGAGTAGCAAATCGTCTAAATTCATGCAGATCAGTTATGACCTATATAAGAGATGTTCAGGGTTCTATATCAGAGGCATATAGGATGCATATAGGTAAGATAATGAGAGGTAGATTGATATTAGTACTATAACAGTAACATATAGGAACATTCTGTTAAGGCACTGACAGATATTATGTAATTTTTTTTTATTAAAAGTTTATCACCTCCCTCCATATCATATATGAGGTATATATGTAGTATATTATCCATCAGGAAATTTTATATATAGATATTGATCAATATATAACAGTTAATCATTTTATATCGATTAAAAATAATGATATCTATCGATTAACTGGCTAAAAATCGATATATATCTAAATCGATATATATCATTTTCTATATTAAATCGTTATATATCTATAAATCGATTATAATCAGAATTATTTAAAACAATATATAACGATTAACGATTTTAACAATTATACAGTGTTTTGGCCACAATGATATATAATGATTAACAGATCTTTAATGATTACATAGTGTTTTGACCATGTTACAAAAATTTAATCCCAGATCACCGGGTAAAAAAAAAAAAAAA
>QKWP01000113.1:467134-479382 GCA_003550325.1 Gigaspora rosea
TTTTTTTTTTTTTAAAAAAAAAAGAAGTAATTGAAATTTTCGAATAAAAAAAAAGGTCGATTATATTTTCAAAAAGTTCTTTGATATAATCGTTAATATTCTTTATTTTAAAGTTTAATGCTTCAATAGATGTTTCAGGAAGTGAATGCTGGTTATCCTCAAGGATGTTTTTATATGCCTCCTAAAACCATATAAGTGATTTCGAAATAACACCCATGTACTTCCTAAAATAACCACGTTATATAGTATGTATAGTTTAATGGCTTGTTATTTCAAAGAATTTTAATATTTTTGGTTAATTGCTATATACACGTTTTTTTCTATATTTATGCGCAGATTATGCGCTATTAATTATGCGATATCAGTCCTGATATGCAAATTATGCAATTGCATATGCTATGCAATAAATGTCAAGTTTATGCACATAAAATGCAATTGCAGATATGCACCAGCCCTAATCATGACCGTTTGTTGCACTGGCCCAATTTTAAAATACCGGTATATGCAATATAAAAAACGGTAGATCCGGATTTTTATCATGTTATTTTATACACTGATTCAGATAATTTTTATGGGATCACTTGCCATATTGGACTGATCCGTATTGATTTGTTTATATGTTTTAAAATGCTAATTGGCTTAATATCAATAAGCAGAATCTGATACACACAAATTTTGGTCTATTGCTTCCTAGTAAGTTCTCTGCTATGCTCTCAGACAATTAATTTCATCAAAATACAACTTTATCATTATCTCTTTTAAATATGAAATTATAAATAATCATGCTCTATGGAAAACCTTCATTAAAAGAAATTTATTTGAACTTTACAAAAGTTCTAGCTTTTTTAGCCATACAGAATGTAATTTTGAGTTTATTCATAATAAACAACATGCATAACTAGATAATAAATGGGTAAAAAACTTGTTGCAGTCTTTCAGAATTTGAGAATTCAAAAAGGATTGAAATTGATAGTTGGTTCAAAGATGATGATAGTTAAATTTATAGTTATGCATTAAATTAGAAAGAGTGTACAAAAAAAAGTAATGTATATATATATATATATCGTTTAATTTTGGAATTGGCCAATAACTTCTGATCCACTAGTCCGTTTTAGATGATTTAACTATTAAAATGTTCATCTCAATGAGAGGATTCTAACGAGACCAAAATCATTAAAATCCAATTACAGGATTCCAAGATAGTTTGAATTTTATACAAATTTAATAGTAAATTTAAAATTTTTAGATAAATATTTTAATCCTGAATAACTTCTGATCCACTGATCCATTTTGGATGATTTAACTACCAAAATGTTTGTCTTAATGAGACGATTCCAACAAGCCCAAAATCATTAAAATCCAATTACGGGATTCCGAGATAGTTAAGAATTTGTATAATCAGCCAATCAAATTAGATATGGGTTTTATATATAAATTTACATATAAAACCCATATCTAATTTGATTGGCTGATGTAGGGTTGCATCGGTCCTGAAAAAGACTGGTCCAGGACCGGTCCTGGACCGGGACCGATAAGGACCGTGGGACCATTAAAGGACCGGTCCTGGGACCGGTCCTTGTAAACATAACTGTGATGTTCGTATTACCCAATCAAATTTCTTGATCATGTGTAATGTAGATCATCTGATGTTTGTTTACATCTGACAGTAAATAATTACGTAATTTTTGGCCAATAAAATCTTATGCATTAAGATTTTAAAGGACCGTTATGGGACCGAAGGACCAGACCGGACCGGGACCGTAAACACTATGATAACGGTCCTCTTAGGGACCGGACCGGACCGGACCGGACTAATGCAACCCTAGGCTGATGATACAAATTCTTAATATCTCAGGATCCCGTGATTGGATTTTAATGATTTTGGTCTCGTTAGAATCCTCTCATTGAGACGAACATTTTGGTAGTTAAATCATCTAAAACTGACTAGTGGATCAGAAGTTATTGGCCAATTCCAAAAATAAACCGATATGAGTTAAAGCAATTATGTATTTTTTGTAATTATAAGTTATAATTAAATAAAAGTTTATAAAATAAATATCTTTTCTTTAAAAGTTATCTCACCAATGTTTTAAAATATTTTTTAAAATGGTTTAAAACATCTAAAAAGCTGTTTAACCATCCCTAATAGGAAGTAGAAATAAAATTTCAATACGCTCGCACAATGCAGGACACCTTAAGCCAGCAAGTGAAAACTAATATTTTTTTAAATTTATTTATAAAAATAAAAAATGTAGATAAATAAAAATTTGTTTCTGTAAAATATACAGAAAAACAAGCAGACAAAATTACAGAATTTATTTTTAATTTAATAAATTTTAAAAATACTATTGTTTTTTAAAGTTACTAATAAAATTAAAATTTGCCCACTTATATTAAAAAAAATAATAAAAAAATTAAAAAACATAATAAAAAAAGAAATAATTTATATATGGCACGTGCAATGTTGTCGCACTTGCTGCAGATATAAAATGTAAAATCAAAACAATTAAAATAACCTGTTTTTTCATTGGATAGGGTTAGAGTGAGATATAGATTGTGTGTATGAGTGAGAGGAGGTTTTTATAGTAAAATTTTGCAAGGAATTTTTTTTGTTAGAATCCTAAGAATAGTTTCATATACTCAATTTTAAGTTATGGACAATTTTTGACAAAACGAACGTTTGTTTTGAATTTTTTGATCATGTAACATTATACCTGATCTTGAAACTTGATTGGAAGAGCGAAATATAAGGCGCATCGTATAGGGCAAGCAAGACGGAAATTCATTTGATTGATCATATGACGATCACTTGACGATCTTCGATCTCTCAAAATAGCCAATCAAATTTGCCAAAATGCAATTTTTGAGCAACTTTGCTCATATGACAATAATTATAACATCATCAGCAAATTTAATAGGCCGTAATATTACGAAATAATTTACAGCCCTTAAAAATAGCGTAATATATAGTAAGTTATTTCAAAAACTTACGAAATAATAAATTACGAAATAAATGAACTCTCTCTGCTAATCCACATTTCTAAAAATATCATAAAACAAATTTCGGTTAATACCCAAAATACACTAGTAAAGGTACTAAACTCGCATAAGACAAAAGAAAAGTTACTCAAAATAAACAGTAGTTTAGTAAACACACTTGGAACTAGCTCATATAAATAACTTACTATCAAAGAAATTTAATTTTTCAGAAAAATTTTTTGAAGAAATTTTTGGGGACTGGCTTAGACCCTGTATTGCAGATCTGTTTTGTTCCGATCAAATTACACGTAAACAAAAACAAATAAACATTACCAAACGGGTAAACAAAGAAATCACGTCCGAACAACCTAATTGATCAAATAAACAAATACATCCACTTCAGTAACATGAACACAACATTGGACTCTAAAAATAGATTTCTAGAAAGTTCTAAATGCAGATGGAGATAATCACTACACAATTAGATGCAGTTAGAGATTTTCTTAACAACCCAACTGATAAGATTTTAAAGGATATTCCGGCATTAAGATATGAAACAAGCAGCAAAGAACAAGAGGAGTTCATCATTAAATTTATGAACATTGCAAACCCATAGGTAGAATCAGCTATTCTGAGAATATTAGAATTACAAGAGGCAGAAATTAAGAAACAAGAACAAGTAAATGAAGAAGCACTGCTTAAAGAAAAGGAACTTCGCCTACAGGAAGAAAAAGAGAACCAGTTAAAAAAGGAAACTCTAGAAAAGGAATTAGTGGAAAAAAAAGAAAATACTACTGGTGCTTTCAGAAACAGGCTGTCTAGATTATGGCACTGAGGAACAACTTAGCAGTATTATAGATACAGAAGAAGAGAAAGATTTATCTGAAAACAAAAAGGATATATATAGGTCGATACATGCTCCGGGAAATAGATTAAATTTAAAGTATGAAGGGAAAAGTATAGCAGGACAAACAAACGTGCCTATGGTCAAATCAAACAAAGGGAAAGAAGTATCGTACGTGCCGAAAAATACAGGAAAAAGTATAACAGAGGTCTCTCACCCTAAAAATAATATAGATGAGGAGATGAAATTGAAAAGGACCAAAATCACCTTTTGGGACATGCCAGAACGGACAATCTGTTTAAATTCATTAATAACTTTGGCCAAATAGAAAATTCGCATTGCACAGTTAATAGAGCCGGTCATGCTAAACTCGAACTTGTAGTATACTTATCTTCTAATAAATTAGAACAACTTCAAAGCACTTGGGCAATTCCACACAATAATGAATCGCTGACTCGTATAACAATTGGAGAGAATGGAAAAAAGTACTAAAATCTAGAAGGAAAATAATGGCAAAACTTTCTGGCCTACCACGTATTACAAATGAAGTAATCTTGTGGAGACAGCTTAAACATACTAAGGCCAAGATGGTTCATATTTTTAAAAACAGAAATGGTTATCAAAGGGGATCAGCTCTAGTGGAATTTGAAAATATGGAGGACAAGCAAAAGGCACTCAAAACCAGAATTAAATATTTCAATTCAAAGCTTAGCTGGATTTATGAAAAATTGGATGACTCTACCATGGAAGAAAGTCGAGAGGAGAAATCTATCATTTCACACAATCGCTTCATAAAAGAAGTAGAAAGTAAGAAAGAAAGTAGAAGTATCGAAAAAAATGCATCCACATTTCAAACTGATATTAATAACAAAGATTTACTCTTGGAAATTTTAAGCAGATTAACCCGACTAGAAGAGTCATATAGATTTAACAATCACGAGGGCTCAAATTTTTTCTCAGCACACAGAAGCAACCATTCATACAAAAAAAGGTTCTCATATCGAGAATGGGCAAAAGACAAGAATTGGCCAAATCACTCCTAATAGTAGCCGTGGGCGTCTTAAAGAAAACTAGCAGCACAGGCAGCAGGTGCTGGGAAAAAAAGAAGAGGGGAACAAACAATCTTTTGACATTTGCATTTCATAACATTAATGGGATTAAATCAAACAAAACAAAGTTAGAGAGCCTAGTCGATTTGATGGATTTAAAAGAAGTGGATATAGTTGGATTGTATGAAACATACATTCAAGAAAAGGAAGGTAAATAGTTAATAAATAAGGACGAAAATTATAGGGTTTTCGGGCATCAGCAGAAGAAGATAAGAAGAAGGGTTCAGGCGTAGCAATAATCATACACAAAAAAATTGAAAAGCACATAGCGAGAGTGATAAGATGGTCACCCTACACGATCAAAGCAAATATGGTATTCAAAAATGAAGTCTGGTACCTTTTCGTCGTTTATATTCCACCCAACAATAAAGAACAAGAGAAAAAAATATGCAAGAACTTATTTAATAGAGTTGAGAATATACAAAAATCTAGTAAAGCAAAGGCCCTAATTATGGGTGACTTTAATGCAGAGGCCAATAATAACACGTTAAATAGCAAGAATCCAAACACAGGTCCTAACAGAAAAATTCTATTACAAAAAATATTAAACAGAGGCTTTAAAAACACATTCATGCATTTAGATATAGGTGTTTGTAGTACTACACGAAAAGGTCTAACCAAAGACCCAGAAATTGATTACATTTGGTTATCACACAACTAGCATGTTGACTTAGCAAAGTGCAAAATACAGGAAATGAGCTTATACACGAATAGTGACCATCACATGGTCTTTGCCTGGTTATTTGTTAGAATTCATGTTCCTAGCCAAAAAAGTGCTCAAAAACGAAGAGCAAAAAGCAAAAAAATTTGTATTGATACAAATAAAATTCAGGAAGAGGATTGGATTATCTTCGCAAAAAGAACGGACGAGATCTTAAAGTCCAAAGTAGAAAATCAGAAAAAAACAAACAGTGTAAGTGCTAGGACAGAAGCATTGGTCCTTCAAGAAGATTTGGATAATAAATAGGACTGGTTAGAATTGAGTATAAGAACAGCAGCAAACAAAATCCTACCAAAGAAGCGGTTTACTGCGACAAAAACCAAAGAACCTAGCAAAGAACAAACTCACAGTCTGCGAAAACTGTCCAAACGGCTAAACAAACTGTGTAGAAAAAGTAAAAAACATATAGGACAAGCATTAAATAACAAAGATAAAGAAGAGTTAGAGAGCATATCGAAAGTAATCAAAGTGGAATTAGAAGAGGACTTAATTTTTGAAAATGAGATCGATCTATGGTCAGATGAAATTTACAAGCACTTGGAACTTATGGCTAAACTGGTTAAGAAAGTATGGAACAAAAAAAACATGTTACTAGAAGAATCCAAGATTAGAGAGAGTATAGAAGAAAGATGCGACAGAATAGTCATGAATCAAAAATTAATGCTAAATAGCATTTTAGAGAGGCCGACCAAGAAAATTAAGATAAATAGAGTTTGTGAAGATGTGGGGGATGACTTTAAGTTATATACAGAAGAAAAAGAAGTTCTCGACCGAGTGGAAATACATTTTAAAGAACAATTTAGAAAAAGAAATTTTGATGTTAGAAATTTAAAACAAGAATGGCAGGAGCAATATAAACCGAAAGAGGATATAAAAGAAGAATGGTATGACCAAGTACTAAGTGAAATTATGGGAACAGGCACTTTCCACAACATGTAGCAACTCAGCGCCTGGAATATCGGGAATCACATATCCTGTTCTAAAGCGGCTCGGAAAGTATACAACACGGTTTTGTATTGAATTTCTGTCCAAGTGTTTAGCAAGTAGCAAAATAACACAGAAGTGGAAATTGGGTCTTTTATATCCTATAACGAAAAAAGAAGAGTGAAACTTCAATTTGAACAATATTCGGCCTATCTTACTTTTAGAAACAGTAAGAAAAGTTTTAAACAAGGTTCTAATGCAAAGATTAGATCGAATCTTTAAGGAAAAAAAATACTAAAAGGTCCAAATTTCGCGGGTCTGTCAGGAGAAAGTACTGAAGATCCTATACATATTTTAAATTGTATAACGGAAGAGGTCAGGGAGAAGAAAAAAGAGCTATGGGTCTTATTCCAAGACATGCAAAAGGCCTTTGATTCAGTGAGCATAGATTCTCTAGAGTTGGCCCTTAGAAGAATTAAGCTACCCGAAAATCTTTGCAAATATGTTGTAAACCTTTTCTCCAAGAGACAATTTGAAGTTATAACTGCTTTCGGTAACACAAAACAAGTCATAGCCGGTGATGGTATTGATCAAGGAGAGGTGCTCTCTCCTTTGGTCTGGCGTATATTTTATGATCCTCTTTTATGTGAGATTCAAAAACAGAAAAAGTGGGGGTACGAAGTTGAGGTAGAATGGTCTGTAGACTTGCGTACTAATAAAATTGAACATATAAAATAGCGACAAGCAGTTCTGGCTTACGCCGACGATACGACCTGGATCACTAAGACCAAAGAGGAGCTAGAGGAGATGCTGGAGTTGGCTGATGACTTTTACAAATTGAATGACATTAGAATTAACAAGAACAAATCAGAATTGATAGTGATTAACGGAAATCAGCAAGCATCGAATAAAGAATGCAAAATCTGCTCTAGCGATGGAACAGAAATCAGAGCAAAAGAAAAGGGTAACCCGGCAAGGTTTCTTGGCATCTGGGTTTCTGAAAAAAATGGCAAAAACTGTGGTCTAAGACTGGTAGAGCAGGAAATCCAAAGTTTAATAAGGATTTTAAAAAAGAAAAAGGTTATACTCAGCATCTACAATACATCAACAACAAGGTTTTAATACCCAGAATAGAATACAGATTAAGATGTCACATAGTAAGCAAGCGGGTGTGCGATCATTTGCACAGACCGTGGTTAATGCTCATTAAAAACAAGGCAGGGCTGGCAAGTTCCACAGCAAATGGAATCCTGCATCATTGTAATCTTGTGGGACTTAGAACAATCTGGCAAGCAAGACTAGCTCAGCAAATACCAAGTCTAATCGAAAGATTAAACAATACAGGAACAGTAGGGTCGGTAACTTGGATTAGACTTAGACAGGCTCAGCTAGATAGTAAAAGTACGGAGTGTATTCTTGCTTGGAACACTGACAGATGCAAGAGTAGTGAGTTTCGATTAAATTTTAATGCAAAGTTAGTGCAAGAAGCAAAAATAATTAAAATCAAGCTAGAGTGCAAAGAATTAGAAGAGGCAGTGAAGCTCGCAGACAAAAACAATAATGAAATTTGGACCCTTCTAAGTATGAAGGAAAGAAAAAGTTTCTTGAAGAATAAAAGCAATCGTTGGATAATAGTAGAGCAGTTAATCAGTCAGGACGGTGCACAATTGTTGACATGGTCACAACTGCAAAAACTTAGAGGTTTTAGTGGCTGTGGAAAAAAACCAGTATAGTTTCAAAGAATAGAAGAGCATTTAATACACAACACTATAACAAGGGAAGTTAAGTCCCAATTTAAACTAGTGTGTGGAAACAGCTTGGTGACCCAACCTACCTTGATACCGGTTTCTAGAGACAAAAGAAAGTTGGAATGGGTCCTCTTCGGTACAAGTAGAGATAAAACTGAGATTGGAAGAATTAAAAGAAAAAAAGGAGAAGTCATGGAAATTGAGCACTGGACCAATGAAAAAGAAAACAATGAGTCTCTTGTAAAATGCGCAGGGTGCCAAATAGGTGAAGAGAACAATAATGAAATGTGTATAATTAGGAAAAAGTTCTGTGAAAGTAGAAGAGCTTTAAAAAAAGGAGAAGAAAAGGAGAGAACAGAGCATTCTGTAAAATCCTACTTAATTCCCTAAGCACGCGTATTGGTTCACAAACCCAAGACCCAGGAACAGTAAACACAGACGTAAAAGATTTCGTCGAAACGGTAGAAAACTCATTAATTGACAAGTATATTGTGGAGCAAGATTTTAGAGTTAGGCTCAAGGGAAACTGTGTGAACACTAGCAACATTCCAGAATCTAGGTATCTACTCAGATGGTTTTTTAGAAGAGTCTGATAATAGCACTCAACCACGAAGAATGGGTGTGGGATGGATTATACTTAACGAGCAGGATCAGGCCAATCCAGTTACTCTAGCGCAATTTGCAGGTGCAATACGAGACTGGCCATTATTGACTAGAGCAGAATTAGAGGCAATAGGTACTGCATTGCTCGTAATTCTGCAAAAGTACAAAATTAAGGTATATACTGACAGTGCAAATGCAATCAGTATGATCAAAAAAGTACTTTGTAATCAGAGAATATCAAGAATTTCAAAGCTAAAGAATGGAAGCATTCTTGCAATGATCGAAAGTTTAATTAAACGTAAGGAGATAGATATTAGGGTTCCTCAAATTCAAATCAAATCAAATATNGCGCAATTTGCAGGTGCAATACGAGACTGGCCATTATTGACTAGAGCAGAATTAGAGGCAATAGGTACTGCATTGCTCGTAATTCTGCAAAAGTACAAAATTAAGGTATATACTGACAGTGCAAATGCAATCAGTATGATCAAAAAAGTACTTTGTAATCAGAGAATATCAAGAATTTCAAAGCTAAAGAATGGAAGCATTCTTGCAATGATCGAAAGTTTAATTAAACGTAAGGAGATAGATATTAGGGTTCCTCAAATTCAAATCAAATCAAATATTGGATCAATTTGAATTTGATCAAATCAAATTGACTCTAATTTGAATTTGATTTGATTCAAATATTTGAATTTGAATTTGATTTGAATTTGAATTTTTAATAGTAATTTTCAAATCAAATCAAATATTTGTCAAATCAAATCAAATTTGCCATATTTGAATTTGATCAAATCAAATATAGTCAAATTTGAATTTGAATTTGATCAAATATTTGATTCAAATATTTGAAGATCAAATCAAATTGCGGAACCCTAATAGATATCAACTTCGCCAAAGTAAAAGGGCACAATGGCGTCTACTTTAATGAGCAGGTGGATAAGTTGGTGAAAGAAGGATGCAAGGACAGAGAAGTTATTAGTTGGAATATTGAATGGTTGAAATTGGTAAGGGTGGTACCTAGGTGGAATCAGTACATAATAGATACCCCTATTAGAGGGTTAATAGATAGTATTACAAATTTGTATTATAGCATAGAATGGTTACACACTAGTAGTATAGAATATTTAAAAAGTAAGAATAGTATAGAGTTGGAAATTGATTGGAAGGGAATCTGGCAGAATTTTAAAAAAAATGCAGGGTCAAGATGTAGAAGTTTGCAAAGTAGTAGGGAATGGGTGTTTGATACAAAGTATTTAAACGACTTACTGCCAACTCTTAGCTTACTACACAAGAGGAACCCAACGATGTATCCGATAGATACCTGTATAGCATGCTTTTGTGAGAAAGAAGATTTAGAACATTTAGCAAGTTGCGAACTATACGAAATCCTCTAGAAGAAAATTGAGCGCAAAGCTGCGAATCTTGCCTTAGAAGAACAGTTTCTCGCCAGAGAAAGAAAGAGGAAAAAAAGTGAAGATGCCTCTATATTCGAAATTGCAAGCACAGAAGCGGTCTTAATCAGATTATCAAGAAATTCCAGGCTGGAAAACCGCATAGATTGCATTAGAGGAATCCTTTTAAGTAACAGCAATGAAAGTATAGAACTGCGAAATGCCCGAAAAAGATATACTTATGAGCTTAGAAGGGAGTTCAAGCGAATCATTTGGGTGTGCGATGTGAGGCAGTTAACAAATGGGGAAAAAATCAAGGTATCTCGAACAAAGACAAAAGCGAAAGAGCAGTAAGAAGTAGACCATATAAGGAAATTTCATGTAAGAAAACCTTAAGAGAAGCGGGATCAGAGTACAAAGCAAAAGAGAAAGAACGGTGGGACAAGGTTGAAACACTTTTGACCAACGTAGTCCAAACTAATTCTAAACCGACATGGTCTGGGTTGTACAGACCTGTTGGTAAACGAACTTAACGCAATCTTGACAAGGCTAGCGACCACCATCCAGTAACCCAAGGGAGTTCCTTCAGTGAGTTAAAGGCCTAAGGATAGGAAAAAGGTTGCTGCGGCAGATCGCATCTGGGCACTTTATAGTAGCCGGGTGTGTCTTTATTGTAGAAAAAGAAGGGTTAAAGGCAGTAGTTGGAGACCTTTGTATGTAGTAACATGTGCATTCTTTAGTCAATAAAGGCAGGATTGCCAAAAAAAAAATAAATAAATAAATTACTAAATATTATATAAGATATTACGAAATATTACGTAAGATATTTTGCAATGTTTCGAAATAGACAGAGTAATATTATTAAACATTTATGGACAGTAAATTAAATCGCATTAATTCGCACATTGGACTATATTTTCGAAATATTTCAAAATTTTGTATAATATATCAAATTAATCTACCATTTTGTATTACATAATCAGATTAGATCTTTTGTTTATAAATTCTTCTATATAAGGGAAACGGGGGTATTATGGACATATTAAAGTTTCTACTAATAAAACTTTTTAAAAATCAAATAGATTTTTATACAATTTTTATTATTTGAAAGATGCTTAATAAAGAATAAATTACTGCAAAAAAAATCTTTATATCATATATTGTTTTAAATATAAATAATTGGTACACAAAATAGAATATAAAAATTAAATTTTAGAAGAAAGGTGATATTGTGGACACAGTGATAAAATTTGATCTATTGGTCCGTTTTGGATGATTTTACCACCAAAATGACCGTCTCAGTAAGACAATTCTAACAAGCACAAAATCGTTAAAATCCAATCACGGGATCCCAAGATCGTTAAAGGATATTATGTAAAAATTTGCAGATTTTCAAATATATACAAAAACTTATATTTTGTATAAATAACGATATCTTGTGATATAGTGAGCAGAATTGGGTGATTTTTATACCATTCAATTCGTCTCTTTGAGATGATTCGAATGGTATAAAAATTATCCAATTCCGATCACTAGATCATAAAATATTCGCGCTGTCCACAATACTCCCCCTGTCCACAATACCTCATCTCCCTTACATTGTTTTTTTTGTTTTTTTTTTTTATTTTTGTTTTGTTTTTTGTTTTCGATCCGGGTTTTTTTTATTTACTGGTATATTTATTTTTTAATTTTTTTTTCATTTTATTTGGCACTTTACAATCACACTAGCCCTTTGCAAAAAACCAACAATTTTTCGGCACTTTGCACATCAACTTTTATATATAGATATTAATCGATATATAACATCTATAAATCAATTATAATCATAATTATTTGAAACGATATTTAATGATTAACAGATCTTTACCGATTACATACTTATCACGAAAATTTCAACCCAAATCACCGAGTAAAAAAAAAAAAAAA
>QKWP01000113.1:481654-503160 GCA_003550325.1 Gigaspora rosea
ACGGATAGGTTATGGTTAGTGGCAGATAGGTCAGGGTTATTAGCCTTTTACTCACAAAAAGTTTTCTTGGTTCGATTTCGTATTAAATGCACCTGATTTTGTTTATCTTTTTCTGGCCTATCAAAATTAGATGTGATTATTTCGAGGGTAACAGGGTAACATAATTCGCAATAATCACTGAGTTCAGTGTTCTTTAAGTGTCCCGTTCTGCCAAGTTTTCATAGTACTAACTTTTTGATTTTTTTTTACATTTACCAATCGTAAACAGCATTAAGTGCTACTAAAAAAAGTGCCAGAGTTTTCTCTTTTCATTTTCTCTGCCGTATCATCTTCCTGATCAGGTTCTTCTGCGTTTTTTTCTTGTTTTTCTTCTTTGGTAAGAGTGTCGGGACCTTTTTCCAATTGCTTTATAAAACTTTCAACATTATACTAATGCCTTTTTTGTAATATTCTCTACAGTGACAGCAGCAATGTTCCATCATCAAATAACAGCTATGATAATAGCTGTAAGGACTTCACCATCATCCAAAATTTATGGCAATGATTGAATAAATTAGGTTCTGGGAGGAAATTTGAACTATAGTCTGTAAGTGGGTTTTATTGGCGAAACTTGGATGTTAAAAAATTTTTTTTTAAAAAAAAAATTATAATTTAATAAAATGAGTTTTATTTTCCTGGCGGCATCATAAGAAAAATTAATTTTTTAATTTTATGAAATTAGATTCTATATAGTTTTGATATAACAATATATAACTTGATTTATTTCGCCACTACACATTTTTTTTATCAAATTATCAGCGTTATTAGTCCGGAGCGAAGCGGAGGACTCTCTATTTTTACGAAAGGGTTTGATCAGCAAATGTTTGTCTGTCCGGCCGCATCATGTGATCTACAACCAATCACATTCAACTGATCGACAAAAACAATAACAGACACGTAATCAACTTATATTGCTGTATTGATAATATATAGTGTATAAATTAAATACTGTATTGGCTCCGGACATACAATGCTGTGCATTTACCTAGTTATTACTCATTGTATACGTATAACTTATGATCATGAAAGAAAAAGGCAATAGAAATGTATAATAACATAATATACATTTTGACTTGCAATATAAAGTTAATTTTTATTATATTAATATTATAACGATGATTTCTGCGGCAGGTCACGGGACTAAATTGACCAATCAGAATAAATGTCAATCATTGTCGATCATTCTAATTACAGCCAATTAAAATGAATTTCCGTCCTGCTCATGGGGCAATGAATAAATTTACTCATAAAAAAAATAATAATAATAAAATTTTAAATTATCAGCCAATTAAAATTTAGAATTTTGGTTAAATTTGGCCACTTTAAAAAAAGTTACTGGTTTAAGGTGTCCCGCACTGTAGGATAGGTTTTTAATCTACTAGCTTACTGTATAACCCGTAGCTTTGAAAATTTTTGCATTCTCTAATATTAGTTTAACTGTTGATAATATTGTTACAATAGTACACTATACATTTAAAAATCAGGAAGCTTTGGTGGGATAATCGACGATTGCCGGTTGCAGAGAATATAGGGCTAAATTCTTCTTGGCCAATTTTTTTACAATCGTCATTATCTTTATATTCACTTGTCCATCCCGAATGGTTTTGTTAGGATCACATGCCTTACAATATGATTTATTTTCATTATGATGTATATTTTTTTTCATAAGGATCCAGTTATATAACTGCTAGAGTTATGCGATTCCTAAATTTAAATGCAAAAATAATCTTTTAAGTTCATCAACTAATTAACATGAATAAATAAAATTAAATATTAAATATCCATGAAATTAAATAATTAAATAATATTCTTTATATTCACGGAAATTAAATAGTAATATCATATCGACGACGAATATTAATATTACTCTGGAAGTGGCAAGCCATGGACCACTGTACAGTACATAGGGATATTAGTCGGGTCAAAATTATCGACTAACTAAACCGATTTATAAATATCCAAATATTAAATCAGGTTAATTCCATTTACATGTATATGCATCTTATAGTTACGTGCTGGCGCGAGAGGTGGAATCAGTGAATATCCACGACTAAAAATGAATACTTAATTAAAAGCATTCAATGAATCTAAAATGCACGAAATTCAAGGATTAGATCGTGAATAATCTAATCTATTTGGCCGTTTTGAGTATAGTCGACTAAGCCAGCTTTTTGAAAATTCGACCGACTTAGTCGGCTAAGTCGACTAGGTCGACTAAGGTCAAATAGACTAATACCTTAATTGTACATTGCTTATGATACTATTGAATGCTATCTATTAGGAATTGCATGCTACCTACTTGACAATTCATGTATCTGGTATTAAAATAATGCGAAACAGATCCGTAAAGTAAATTTAAACATAAGAAGTTTGAATATTCATAAACTCAAATAGCATCCAATGTCCATTATAAAGAATCCTATTGTAATAAGTAAAAAACATTGTTGAAATGGAATGGATGAATCAGAAGCGTAATGTTATACGTACAATATTATTAATTATTAGTAGTTAGTCATGATCTGTGATTAAACCTATATAATTGCCGGTAAAAATCCAGGTATTCGACGACGCTAAAAGCACTTATTTTTTATGATTATTATATACTGTATAACCATCCTACTAATTATCAAATAGGTCTATGCTACACTGTTTGCATGTTGTGTGAAACAGAAACTTGGGAAGAAATTAAATGCCTGATCATAACGGAGGTTTTGAAAGACAGCAGCCAATCAGATCGTATTTACCCATCCTATATATATATATAATAAAACATACTGTATATTTATTAATTTTAATGTGCCAAAATTAATTACAACAAACCCCAATTGTAATTTGAGTGTAAACTTACAATAAGAACAAAACAGGGAAGCAAATTTTATGAAACGTAAGAAAATTTTTGTAGAATAAATTATATAATGATCAAGTGAAGTTTATGATATATAGTTAACAGGAAAATCCCCATTGTTCTACAATAAAAACACTATTATATCGTAAAAATTATACTAAAAGGCATTAATTATTATCTAAACTACATAAATAAATTGTCTAAATAATTACATGATTTTTTCAAATTACATAAATTTAAATTACACAAGAAACTAATAGTATCTTCAAAAATAAGTTTCTCGACTAAAGAAGGAGTACGTTTATGATTGAAAAGCTTCAAGTCAGGCATGCGACTTGGGAGAGCATTTGTTGCAATAATATAAATTAAAGTTTCATACAATAGTGGGAAGTCAATATTTGAGATCTTCCCTTATTCACCGTTTCTTCCGACGATATATTCAACGAAAAATTTAAAAAGATCACCTAAAGAGTAAAAATAAGTAAGTTAAAAATTGCAAAAGTATTGTAGACATTTTGTTTATTTCAATTTCTTGCCTAAACATCAGACAATAAACAAGCCAGGTCGGCTTAGCCGTTTTATAAGCGGCTAGCTATCTCGTGATCCAGTAATCCAAATTGGATCACAAGACAGCTAGCAGGTTATAAAACGGCTAAGCCGAAAATAGCTGACCGAGCCCATCTCTATGCAACTTCATAAAACTTCATAAAATTTGTTTATTTGAAACCTTTGTTATAGTGTATATATTATTCGTACCCATTTTTATTTCCGGAGTTGATGGACTACCAGAGTTCGAACCAGAATTTTTGGGTATCATATTAGTAATTATTGATAATGGTGAATCCAAACTTTTAAATATTTTTATTTCCGGAGTTGATGGACTACCAGAGTTCGCACCAGAATTTGTGGGTATCATATTAGTAATTATGGATAATGGTGAATCAAAGCTTTTAAATATTTGCGAACCCTTTCGACTGGCAAGTGATTTTAGTAATTTAAGTTCTCGTTTCAGATTGATAAATGATTGTTCTTGACAATCTTCTGATTCTTTAAATAACTGAGTTATTATAAAATAACGAAATTTAGACATTATCCGAAAAAACATAGGCATAGACAAAATATCTTACTTTTGGAATTAAATCTCGTATTGAATCCATATCTTCTTTTAAAGTTTCTAACTCTATATCCTTTTTTCCTTCATAATATTTCAAATCACTTAATACGTTATCTAACATCTCTAATATTTTCTTAACTTCAAATGATTGCTCTTTTATACTCTTCTTAATAATTTGAGTATCAAACTTCATGACATCTAAAATTTCTGTAGTGGTGGTGAGTTGATTTGAAAATGACTGTTTATCATGCTCAAGGCCATCAGTTGTTAATGTTCCCAGAAAAGAAACGATGTACTCCTGTAAAGATAAAGTAAAAAATATAATTTAATTTCATATAAAAGTTTAAAGGTGCGATTATAAGTAGTAGCACCTTTGCGATATCTGCTATGGCATATCCAATACCACTAATTAACGTAGCTGCGATGAAATAATCTTTCCAATCAAATCTTGGAATTGGAGGAGGTAGTTTAGTGAAAGTCATTCGTTCAGAAATGAAAATTTCATTAAACATTCCTTGTAAGTCATTAAAATCATTAGTGATATCCCCATCATTAGCTGCCTTTAATGCTTCTTCAATCTCATCTGGTGTTAAACCTTTATATTCTAAAAATTCTATCCGTTTTTGAAGTGGCTTACTTTTGACTCGTGAATCTTTAAGAAATTTTACAGCCGATTGAAATAGTTCTGGGCGAATGGCAGACATGCTTCCTTTTTACATTGATGCTACAAACAAACAGATGATATACAGACGTTTTTTTTCATGTAGTAATGATCTACTGACTACATTGTGGACTATACTTTTACTTCAGTACTTAATCTAAATTGAAAATTTTCGTCATTTGTGTAACCATAAAAATAGAAATGAAGCTAAACCTAATGCAGTAATTTAAGTAATAATAACGATAAGACTTCACCATACCATTAGACTTTATGCTATAACATCTCTTGTTCTCTGTTTTCATATCGATAGAAACAATGATAAATACGATAAAATTATGGTATAATAGTCGCCTAACTTAGTTTCGACTCGTTTTATTAAGCTATGAGCATAACTGATAATATTTATAATATTTGATTGGGCGTTAATATAAATGCTTTAATTAATTAATATCGATATTATAAAATTAGCATTATTAAATTATCACAATTATCACATGATTTATCAATTCCTCAAAATTCTATCTGCTATGTTGAGTTACACATTATACAAAGTGCATTAATGACACTCCGTTTTCCGGGGCTACGTAACCCAATTACGTAAAAATAATGATGCACCCGAATTCGTATTTATACTTTCTTTGTTTCTTCTTGCATTCCTCTCATTTTACCACTTAGTTTGTTTCTTTTAAACTGTAGCAAGGAGTGCCGGAAATAAATCATTTTTCTTGTTTTACAACCAATATATTTCAAAAATAATAAAATAATATCAAAAATTATGGAAGTTTTTCGTGCGGAAACAGGAAAACGTCTTAAAGTTTCTAAAAAGTTTGAAAGGTAATGAGGGTTTATTACTCTTTTTATTACAAGAGTCCCATAGATCAATATATTTGATCATACATTAAATGGGATATTTAGCATTGAGAGAGGGTGAAAATGGATTAAGTCTAAAAGTGAATGTACGCGTCTACTCGATAGCTTATTAAAAATTTTTTGATTTCCTCTTTGATTCTTTTACAGTTTGGGTGCCCTTAAAGCAGAACTTGAACAAATATCTGGTGTTCCAATATCTTCACAGATCTTAATAACGGGTGCTGGAATCCAACTTAGAGATGATATAGACATCAAGGTAACATTCCTTTATGTCGTTCTCGCGTTTTTTTTTCATTCGTTGGGTATCGATTGTTTAACTCAAGATTTTAACGTATTTTATAATTATTATAAAGAACGATCGAATTTTTCTTTTCAACAGAGAACTTCTAGATTCAAATTTTACACCGAATATAGAATCACTTAATGAAAAACTGATCTTAGAACCTCCCATAATTGGTAAAGAAAAATACTAGATTATTTTATACTTGTCTTTTTGTTTTTTTTTTTGAAGTTATGTGTTTAATCAAATATTTAATTAATTTACAGCATCAATTGTTCCATTTGCAACTGAAAAAGCTCAAAAATCATCTGCATTGAATATTTTGAATGTTTCTGATGAATGCGGTACTTATGCCAATTTATTCCAAAAGAATCATTCTCAAGGACAGGTGACCATCATCTACTAAGTCAAATACTGTAGGATGCAAATCTATAATTCAAATAAAATTATCGTTATTAGAAACTAGATGTTCATATCCAAATCCTTTTTATCTTCGAAGTCATTCATTAAAGCAGCCGCCATTCATACTGAACTTTGTGAACGCCTCTATCAAGAACAAACGGTACAACTAATAGCTCTAGATGTCGCCCTTTCGAATCTTGATTCCCATTGCCGGTATGTAATATTGTTAATATATTTAATTAAAAATCTTATTTTCTTCATTTTAGTTTCAGAATTCTTATTTTTTTTTTTATTATATCGTGTTTTTTTTTTATATAATAAATTAGCTCAATTATCGAAGTCCACGAGGTATTTAACGCGCTTTCCGAAAAGGAAATTAGCAAGCAAGACATGTTGATTAAAAGGTACTTTCAATTTTCTATGATTAAAACATACTTTTATATGTAATTATTCTAAATAAATGGGATTTTTTTTTTTTAGTTTGCCAATAGATATAGAAATTATTCGAAATATTTCCGTTCATCCTGAACTTTTAAAATCCGCTGGCATTACTGTGGATAGCCAAAAATCATATTCTTTGGCTGACTTTGTATCTCTTGACGAGTTTACAACTTTAGCTGAAAAAGGACGAGACTCATATGGTTTGTTGAAAATTTTGATCTAATAATTTTATAATTTTTAGAATAATTTCTGGAAGATTTTTACTAAATCTTGAAATTTTTTTTTCATGCCAGGTCAACTTTCTCGAAACGTGCAAGAATTGGAAAATACAGTTCAATATGTAAAATTGGGTACGGAAACGTTGAAAAAAAAGAAATATAACAACAAGTAAATTATTTAGTCATTAATTGTTTATATATGTCTATACAATGTGTGTTCAAATTATATTGGTTTACAATCGTTATTATAGTTTTCCTAAAATGGAGAACACTTTGATTCAAATTCGTGAAAGGTTTACAAAACTAAGAAAACATGCCGAGACAATAGAGCGAGGTATTGTTATTACCCTAAGTGTGAGCTAGTGAATCATTAGATTTTGAATTTATTCTTCACATATATATATGCACTTATGTCTGTTAGATCTCTCACGCGTTCAAAGTAAAATTTCCGAAATTCTAAAATCGAATGTTAGATCATTATCATCACAATTAATAAGTACTTTCGAGGCTCTTGCTGAATATCATACCAAGGAATATTTACCTGGTAAATAATATTTGCGTTGGTAACACTTGCTAGTTATTATTAATTCACTTTAGTATACCCATAGATATGCAAGGAATAGATGAATGGTTACGTGAACAAGTGGCATTTTTTGTAAAATGCAAGGTGTGCTATAATATACTTTGTATTACTTGTCAATGATATATTTTTTTATGTCAAGTTGAGCGATTTTATTTAAATCTAAATACTTTAAATATTTAGAATATTACGACCTCAACTATGATTTCTAGTCTTCAGCAAATATCTCATTTGGAGTCAACCATAGCTGGTATTCCGGGTACTTTGAGTACTCTTAAATCTGAAATTAAGATAAAAGCTCAAGAATTTAAACAGTTATCCAATATACGTCAAATGCCTATTGCCTATGTATATATGCTATCACGTTAAAATGTCAGATGTTTTCTACCTCCACTATTTTTTAATTATTTATATTATGCTATTAGGCCATGACACTGATCGAGATTTTGAGACGATGCGAATATACTAAAGTATTTATTTATTGCTTGATTTGTCGAATATGTATTTACTTTACACCAATATCATAATGTTTTTGTTTCGATAATGTTTCAGTTATTTCTCTCTAAAGCACAACAATTAGCAGAAGCTATGGCCAATTTCCGAAATTTAGAACAAAAAAGACGTGATAATTATCGTTTGGATGCTAAAAGTTATATTCCTTTAAACATCTCAGCTTTGGATGATAATCCACCAATGTGTGAGGTTTCTACTCTAAATATTAAGGATGATCGGCTACCGCCCTTTTCAAAAGCCGATATTAAAGCCTTTTTTGACCTTATTGAAAAGATTCGTCCTATAGTTTTGTCCCAAACATCATTATTTAAATCACAAATTGTCGCTTCTTCTTCCTTGTTCAAAACCCGTGATCAACAAACAATTCAGCAAACTGTTATTGATATTTTATCAACATTACATTCAAAATCAGTCAAATCATATAGTCAAATAGAAAAGATGGATATAGAATTCGATAAGATTATAGAAAAGAGTTGTAAGTGGTTGTTTAAAATCAAAATCCCAAAAATTTTATTTAAAGGAAAATTAATTCTATATATTATTATTTTTATTTTATTTATATTTCAATAACAATCAAATTAGTTCACTTTGAACGATATGATATTGACAAAAATAATACATTGTCACGTCCAGTTTCGATCTTTGAAGGTATGTACAACATACAAGTAATAATATTTTTTTATTCTTTTAGTTAAATTAATTCGTTTTTTTAGGTCGGTCGCTCGCGCCACCATCACCACAAATGGGTCGGCGGCCCTCTCGCTCATCACGCCAAAGTTTTTCAGAAGATAGCGGTTCAACACTAGATAATTTACTACTTGATACGCTTAAAGATTTGGATAAATCAAAAGAAACAATCAAGGTTCTTAAATTTGAAATTTTGGCATCTAATCTTACCTAATTGAACGAATAACTAATTTTAATTATACATTTCCAATAGAAATATGAGGCGAGGATAAGAAAACTTGAAGACTTGTTGCATACTAATTATCAAGCCTCAAAAAATTCTACAATATTCTCTGACGCAGCTGCTGAACAAGAATTATCTAGCTTACGCTCACGTTATAATGAACTTGAGTCTATATACAATTCTGAACTAAGTAATAAAGCTGAATTAGAAATGCTTTATCAAAAGCTGAAAAAATCTCATAATGAAATGTTTGATGAGCAACAAGTTTTGTCGAAACAATCAAACGAATTAAAATCTCGTTATCAAAACTTGGAAACATCTTATTCACAAGTTGTCAGTGACAAAGAAAGTCTGGAAAAACAAACGGCTGATCTTTTTACTCGTTATCAAGCTATAATGGAATCTTACGAATTAGCTGCAAATACACAATCAACGTTGGAAACGAAGGTAAATGAGCTTCAAGAAAAATTGTCAATTGTTGAAGAAGAAAAGAACTCGTTTCAAGAAAAATTGTCAATGGTTGAAGAAGAAAAGAACTCGTTTCAAGAAAGTTATAACGAACTCAAAGATCAATATGATCTGTCATCAACACGATGCAATGAGTTGGAGGCAAAGGTTGCTGAGCTTGAGAAAGTTAATAAGGCGCATGAAAATCATTTAGTGGAAACAAGTAATGAAAAAACTAATCAATTGGAAGAACTTCAGAATCATGTTAATGAATTAAACCAAACATTACTTAATGAAAAATCTGAAAAAAAGATATATGATGATAGGATTCAAGAGTTGGAATCACTTTTGCGGGAATCTAATAGAAAAAATGCTGACCTAGAGAAGGAATTAAAGGTGTTAAAAACTGATAATGAACATGCCAAAGAAGAAAAGGATGCTGCAGAAGCTAGTATTTTAGCAGAAAATAATAAATTGAAAGGTATATTAGAAGACAGTCAGAAACAGGTTTGTACTTGGTCTTATTTCTTTATAACCATTGCATTATATTAATAAAATAGATTTGATTTTAGAATGAAGAGAGAGAGAAATTGCATAAACAAGAACTTGATCATCTTCAGAAACAATCTGACGAAAGACTCCAAGAAATTGACGGCTGGAAACAAAATCTAGAAAAAATGTATTCTGCTCGAGAAGAATTAGAACAAGATCTCGCCAAGGTATTATATCTTTCTATAATCTATTATATTTTTTTAATCTATTATATTTTTTTAATCTATCATATTTTTTTAATTCGTTATATATTTTCCTTTTTAATTATATAGTCACGAGAGAGAAATAAATTGTTAGAACAGGATCATAATGAACGCGCAAAAGCTCTTGCTACGGTATATTGATATAGCGATTTCATTATATTAAAGGTGGTGAAATAGTTTCACCACTATTGGTGAAATTGGTGAAACTAATTTCACCAGCATCTCTAGTAATATTGTTATGTTTACCTTTTTTCGTTTTTTTTGTTTTTTAATAGGCTGAGAAATTAATAAAAGACATCTCAGAAACAATTAATGAATATATGTCTGTTGTTACATCCAATGAATCTTCATCTAATTCAGAACAGGTATGTAATTCATATTCATGTAATAATTTAGATATATTAGGCTTTATTGTTGCCAACACTGAATATTCTATCTGTTGATTGAAAAGGTGAAATCAAATGATAATCTTGACCCTATAATCATGATACGAAAGGTGGGAAACGTTGCAAAATATCTGGATCAAAAGTTGCGTGAAACAAGTCAAGTAAGTTTGTGAATCTATATGATTATTTATTTTACTTGAATATTCTAAAATAATATTATAAAATAATATTATATATTAAAGTCATTAGATGTATTAACGACTTTGAAACATCAACTTACTGAATTGCGTCGAGAGTTGCAAGAGCGAACGGAATTTTCTAAGGGGCTAAGCAAATCTTTGTGGGAATATTATAGTAACTTTCGGACATTAATGAAATCTATGGAATTAAAAATACCAACGTTGGCTGATAATTATGTAATGAGTATAACATCCATGCCACAGAATGTTGATGACAATAAAATAGGCTTGTCAGATAGTTGTTATACAGAAGATTTGAGCCAATTTTTCCTTGACGATAATTTTGATGAACAAAATTTATGGCCAAAAGATAAATATGAAACTTTACTTTCATTGGCGATGAAAGTAAAATTAGACGAAGTACGAGGCCTAATAGAGCGAGCGCTTGAAGAGGCTGAAAAGTTGAGCCAACGATATCAAGCAGAATCTAAATCGTATAGAGGTAAGTACAAATCATCAATTTCAGAACTTAAATTTAAACTGAAATTTAATAATTTACATTATTAGAAAAATACCGGAAAGTTAGACAAGAATCAAGAGATAAAATTGTATTTCAAAAGTAAGTAATGTTTTTTCAATATATATCAATTAATAGCTATATTAAATTTTATTTTAATTTATAGCTTCAAAGTCGAGGATATTGTACTTTTCTTTCCTTGTAACCAACTAAAAAAAACACAGACTGCCTTTAAAACATATGCAGCCTTTAATTATAACTGTCCTTATTACTATTTAAGCGATACTGGAACAATTAAAAACAAAAATTATATTATAGGCCGAATTACAAAAATTTCAGAGCATGAGGCGGTTTGTTATCCGTGTTCTTGATTCTTATTGTAGTAATAATAATATGAAAACTAATCAACTTTATATATTATTCCTTACAGGAAGCAGAAAATAATCCTTTTGAATTGCCAATTGGCGTCAAGTATTATACAATAGATATCGACGAAAATTGGCAGAATACACCCAATAATTTTCATAGTAGACGTTATTCAGTAAATACATCAGATACTACAACTCGCGCTCACAAGAGTAAGAGCCTCCCTTCGCGTTCATTATCATCATCAATCATTATTTCCAACGACATTAGGTCTCAATCGGGCATCTCTAACGACGTTAGGCCTCAATCTGTTTCTGAGACAAAGCATATACCGACATCTCCGAATGGCAATAAATAGTTGTCTTTATTTTAACAAAAAAAAAAAAAAGTTAGCGGATACCATGAATCGTACTAAATATAATCATAGTATTATTGCAATTTTCAAGAAAACACATTTTTTGAGTTTAATTAAGTTTCAACACATGTATTTCATTTTTTATGTAATTTTTTTGCAACTATTATAGTTGTATTGACATATTAGATTAATAAAGGATTTATGAAATTTAAATTATTACAAATTATCAAACGATTGTTTCATGATACTGATTCAGAATTTCTACTAGAGATCTCTGATCAATGAAAAAAAGAGATCAAGAGATATTCATAAATTGTTCTATAAATTCATACTAATATACCAATACATATAGTTATTGTATGGGTTGTAGAAAATAAATTTGCACGGTTAACCAGTGTCACATGACTTTTGGTACGTGTAACGGTTGGCCCCTGCAAACAGGGACAGTCAAATATTATAACTTTGCTACATCCCAATTTTATATAATTTTGTAAAAGACTTGAATCTAAATCCGGAGATTCATATTTTTATTTTGTATTTAATATAAGATATTTGCCAAAAAAAACCAAAAAATTATCAAGTTAGAACGATTTTTTTCGTGAAAAAAATTTTTGGTCACACAATCATTAGTGAAATCAGGTAAGTGCCGGAAATTCAAAAAAAAAATAATAATGTTCATATTAAAAATAAACAAGTTCACAAAAAAAATTTATAATAATTAATATATAAATTAAAAACTCTTGAATTACAAATATTTTATAGATTTATTAATTATAACTTAATATAACTGTATTTTATAGTTATTATTTATAAAATTATTAGTCAATGGGTGGCACAAATGTGCCACCCATCTTATTCAACATTTTTGTACACAGTATTTAATTAAGGTTATATTAGATTAGTTAACATTAGAATCATTATGATTTTTAACATTACAGAACTTATAGTGGTTTGGTGGAGTTAGTTTGTATTGTAATAATCAAAAAATTCTGTTACAGAACTATTTAATTCAGCAAATAAGTGTTTGATTTTTTATTATAAATTTTTTATATATACTAAGTTATTTAATTGATTAATTACTACTAATTAAATTTCTTATTTAAATTCATTAAACTATAAAAATTTATGTACAAAATGTTGATTTTAAATTTTAGTTCTTATCTGAATTTAAAGTTGTGGGGCCAGTAGCACTCTAATAGCACTAGTATTAGCATTAATATTATCTTTAAATAAATTATAACTAAAAATTATAAAAATTAAAATTTAAGATATCATAAAATTATTTTTGCTAATCTCTATTTTATTATGTATTTACCTATACCCTACCTTTAAAAAATACAGTTATACTGTATATGAATATTAGAGTTCCTCAAATTCAAATCAAATCAAATATTGATCAATTTGAATTTGATCAAATCAAATTGACTCTAATTTGAATTTGATTTGATTCAAATATTTGAATTTGAATTTGATTTGAACTTGAATTTTTAATAGTAATTTTCAAATCAAATCAAATATTATCAAATCAAATCAAATTTGGCTATATTTGAATTTGATCAAATCAAATATAGTCAAATTTGAATTTCAAATATTTGAAGATCAAATCAAATTGCGGAACTCTAATAAATATTTACCAACTACTGTATTGACATTTCTTATCTGGCCTCTTCTTTTGAATTTAAACTTACTAAATTTTTTAAACAATATATTTGCTTTGGTAAACCTTGCTTCTGTAAGTGCACTATTTAAGTCAAGCAAATAATTTTAATACAAATTTTGACTTCACAAGTATAATACTACCAATTCACACCATATTATTATATATAGGAACTGCATAAAAATTCTGCAGACACATGATTTTGAACCAATTATGGCACAGGATTAGATGTAATATGAAAATGAAACAAAACAGCCTGCTTTTTCAAAAATTATCTATAACGCAAATTTGACCTATACAACCACCTTCTGCATCTTAACAAAAAAATTTCTTGTAAAATAGGTCTTGCTAATTGTCTAAATGCTCCCCCTTACTCTAATATTGAAAGTTAACTTTTTAATCAAAAAATACAATGATGCCCTGCAATTTTTTTTGACTAATAGAATTTTAGCACATATCATCACGTGTCTGCAAAATTTTATGCAGTTCCTATGTATAATCACCAAATCTCACTATTACTTAACTAAGGCGTGCCATTTATTATGTAATATTTTTTACTTAGTAACTACCTTTATCCATATATGGTGTGATGATTTTATCTAATTCTGATTGATTTATATAATATATAGACGTGATCACTACCTCTAATCATGTATCCATAGTAAAAATTACATAATAAATAGCATGCCCTTACATCTGCTTACACATCTATTACTACTATAACTCAAGTAGCTATTTATAATCTCTTTTGGGTTTAATATTTTTACTCAAAAGTGGGCAATCCAGCTTACCCTATTAAACTAAATGATTACATTATTGGTTACTCAAATTGAAGAGATCTTTAACAATACAATTAAAATAGTTAACAAACAAGTTATACACGTCTAGCACAATACAAAACTATAACTATAATCTCAATATACTCAAGATCAGAAATAGTAATTTCTGCAATAACAAAACTAAATTATATAGTAAAAAATTTAAATTATATAGGACCTGGACATCTAGTACAGAGATCATACATTATGCATTTTAGCAAAAACCCCTAAAATTTAAGAAGCAAAAAAACAGTTGTTGCCAATTATCTTGGTATTCAGTAATCCAATTTGAATGAACTTTTTTAAAATAAAGTACTCAGAGAGGTGTATCTAACAAAAAAAGTTCATTTAATTCTGATTATTGGATCAGAAGAGAACCCCAAACAATTTATGTGATGTCATATTTGAAAAATTGCTAATAGAGGGGCATTTTTAAAAAAGGTTATATTTGAAAAGTAGGTATTGGAGAAAAGTTATATTTGAAAACAGCTAAATAGCAAAAAAGGTATATTTAAAGGAATACTAATAGAGTAATTTTTATATATCTTATATTTGAAATATGCTAATAAAAAATCTGGGCCATAATAAATATCAAAAATTGAAAAATACAAAAATTGGAAAAATGCAAAAATTAGATAAAAATTAATCAAAACAAAGGGGTTTTTATTTTTTTTTTTAAGTTTTTTTTTTCACACTTTGTAGGATATATTTTTATGATTTATAGCAACTTATAGATCAAATGGGTTTAAAAAAATTTTTTTTTTTTTTAGGAAACGGTTTGTTTTTTTTTTTTAATGAGCATATTGTTTGTTTTTTTAGAAAACGTTTATTCTGTTCTTTTTAGAGAATGTTCTGTTTTTTTTTTAGAAAACTTTTTGGTTTTTTTTTTGTTGTTGTTTTTTTTTAGAAAGTTATTTAAAAAAAGTTAGAAATGAGTAAAAGTTTGATCTAATGTTTGAATGTAGCTTATATATACCAAACCAAAAGTGCTAACCAAAAAACTTTTTACTATGATGCTCAAATATAATCTTACATAAATTATTCGGGGTCCTATCAGAAGTTATTTAAAAAAATGTAGTTTTGTTATTTTTAGTAAATTAGATCAAAATTGGCCAAAACCTAGTTATGACCTATATAAGAAATGTTCAGGTCCTAATTATATAATATAATATTAATCATATTTGCCAAATTATGTGTGATTCTGTAGTATACTTGGCCAAACTATATATAATTCTGTGGTAAGTTTACCAAATTATGTGTAATTTGATAATATATATAGCTAAAATTTGTTAGAACCTTCCAGATTTTGTTTCAAAAAAGTTTTTATACCTTTTTTATAATTTGAGTTTATGCAAATTCTATGTTGGAAAATACCAGATCTGTAGACTTTATCTATTGACTTGCTAGTAAATTGCCAATTTATGTGACAATTTTTATAAATTATTATATTATATACTATTCTGTAGTAATAAATACCAAATTATATAATATAAGCATATTTATGTTAATTCTGTGGTATTATATAAAATACAGAAAATTACTGTTTCTATTTAAGATATACTATGTTTGTATTATTCTGAACAATATTATAATTATTCTATAGACTAATTAAAATTTTGATCCTTAACTTGGCCAACTTTTGGCTTCAAATAAAGTAGTCTAAGGCAGTAACTTCTCTTATTGTTTAAATATATAATTTTGTATAATATATATATTACTTAAATCTTACTAAATATTAAAGAAACCTATAGTGTTACTTTGTAAAACTAAAAAAAAATTAGAACTTAAAAGAATGTGTTCCATAGCCTAGTGATCTAGATAACTATTTCCAACTTTAAAGATTCCTAGTTCAAGTTCTAGTAAAGGTAAAAATTTATAAATACTTGTTTTATACTTAGTAAAAATCCATATAAATATTAGTTCTAGTAAGATATTTCTGGAAGAAGATTCTATTGTAAAAAACATTATGTTAGTAATAAGAAAAGCAAGAAATAAAAAAAAAAATCAGGTTACTATTTTAGAAACACCTTTGGAACATGTAAAAGAACCAAAATAGAACCTACAAATGCAGAGAGAAAACAAAGCTGCTATATTTAAAATATGTAAAAATATGAAACAAAATACACTAGGCTAGTAGTAGTAAATGAACAAGGTATAACAGCATTGCAAAACTGTATTAACATTAAATACTGGTCAATTTAAACAAAAAATAGAAGTAGTCTAGTATTATAAATCTAGTTGGAAGTAATTTTAGTTATACAATATAGTCTATACTTAACTAATATATGGGAGCTTCTTTATATAATAGTTGGCAGCATACTGTAATCTAAAAGATGTTAATAAGAAAGGTAGAACACCAACAGAAATAGCCAAATTTTGGTAGTAGAACAAGTTGAGAGCCTGCTATAATTTTAGGTGCTATGTAAATACTAACAAAGTATTAGTAATAGAGAATTTGGCCTTTCTTGGTATCAAACAGAAATTATATCAAACAATAATCTATGAATATAATGAATAATTTCTAAACACTTATCTGAATATTACTAAGACCAGTATAAGAAATATGACAAATGCAGGAGTAGAGAAATAAAGTAGGGTTTAAAGCATAAATTCTGGTTTGATACTTATTAGGACTGTTAATTAGTCTGCAAGTCAAACTCGTTATAGTGAAGTGGTTGGTTCTATTAATAAAAATTTTTAAAAAATTCACTATATCGAGAGTTTATTAGTAAATTCACTATATCGAGAGAATTTTGTATAGACTGGCTTTGGGTCCAACTTCACTATATCAAGATTTTAATTAGTCTTCACTATATCGAGAGTTCACTATAACGAGAGTAACTTGTATCCAGTCCATTCTGGTTAAAAAACTGCCTAGTTTTTTAAAAAATTGAACCAGACTGCAGTTCTGAACTGAATAGAACTAAATAAAGCTAGACTGAACAGACTGATAATTAATTTAATACTTATTGATATGATAAAATTAAGCTTGTTAGTATAAAAAACTTTAAAACTTTTACAATAAGCTTTTCAAATTTATAATACTTGCTTATATAATATAAAAGAGCAATAATTAATATGTTTTATAATTTTAGTTGTACATAAATTATAGATTAGAAATAATATAGTATATTAATATAGCAAAATAATATTATTTAATTAACTTTGTAAATATGAACATTATAGTTAAAATCAGTTAAAAAGATATTTTGGCACTTTTAACTACTTAGTATTCGATAATTTGACTGAAAAATATAATCATAATTGGGCACATCAAATGTTAATCTTGTACTGATTCGAGACAAAAATTGGCGTAATTTATGAAAATATTAAAGTAAATTAACAAAATGATTAGATGTTACTTGCATAGAAAAAAGAATTTATTAATATAATATTATTAGCATTTACATGTTTGTTAAATACTTAAAAATTTATAAGCCTATATATTTAATAAAACAAAATATAAAAAATAAAGTATATTACTAGTATCAGATTAATTCCAAGTTAAAATCAAAAAATTTTTAATCAGTAAATATTATAGTATAAAAGTTTTATACATATTTTATAAATACAATAAAATTATATATATATATATAAAAAAACCTACTAGCAGAAAAAAAAATTTATAGAATTAAAATTTAGAATGATAAGTCTTTAGTAAACCAAGATTTTAAATACAAAACAGTCTGAACAGTTTCATTATCAAGAGAATTTCATGATTTAGTAACTGTTAATCTAGCTAAACTAAAAGTTGTTTATATGGAACACTAGTAGACACAATAGCTAGATAATCTTGTATTTGCTTATAGGCATTGTTTGGAACATAAGTTTGAGGCAAGCTAATGGTTAATTTAATTGAATGCAATTATAATTTTTATCATTAAAAATTCTCAGCTAAATTAATTATTAGTTTGTTTTGAACTCATATTTCAAAATAATGTCTATAGGTATTATTTCGTACAAATATAGTGCAAATTGTAAATCATCTGATCACACTATTGCTGTTATTAATAAATTTTTCTATTTTATTAATTTTAACAACAGCCTATTCTCATTATATATTAAACATGATTTAATCTTGTTTAATAAACTAAAGGGTTTGTAATTGAATTTTAACCAAAAACAATATTTTATAGTTGTTCAAAATAGGTATTATCATAATATTTAGTTTATTTGTGTTTACTATTAGAACAACATTCCTTTAGTCTGTTTTAAAAAGGACTGAACCGGCCCAGTCCCTGGATGGACTGAAGGACTGTCAGTTTGAATTGAACTGATTAACAGCCCTAATATTTATAGAGGTTCAAATTTGTATAAAGTATAACTTGTTAATAAATTAGTTCTAAGTTTAGTATAAAATATTAGAGTTTGTACAGCACCAAATATCAAAAACTATCTATTTTTTTAGAGTGCACCAAATATGGGCTCTCAAAAGTAGAAACCAAGAAATTTGACTATTTTTGAAAATTGACCTGTTTGATTGATTAGGTGTAAAATTTTAGACCAAATCTTTTTTACTTAATAATGAAAGACTGATCACTTAATAAATTTTTGCGATACAACAGTTAAAAGCTTTTAATGCTATAATCTAAAAATAGATTTACTGAGATTTACTGATAGTAATACAGAATCTACAGATCTAATAATCCTGTTTAAACAGGTTTGTTAATCATGAATAACCTAATTTTAGATTGTTTTGATTTTGTATAACAAAATAGTTTTTGCCGATTTTCTCAAAACCCATGATCAGTCAAATTCCCTGGTTTCTACTTTTGAGAGCACATATAAGGTATGTAATACAAACTATAATTGGTCAATATATATATAACACAAGTTGTAATTGGCTAATTATAATTATTTGTATATTGTAATGTATTTAGAGAATAGTTAAAGCCAGGTGCATTTATATGTTTTTGAGTATTTAATTAAAATTAGGGTAAGAGTTAGTTAGAGGTTAGAGTTAGAGCTTGTTTTATAAGTAAAATTGTCTTTCTGACATTTTTTATTAATGCTTCTAGACAGGTTAAGACATTTATTTCTTGTATTTTTGGTATTTTTTATTTTTATTTTTTGTTTTTGTCTTGTTGGGCTGATCTGTAAAGATTAAATTTTACAATTTGATTGGCTTTTATCATGTAAATGTATCTGGCTTTAGATGATCACTGTATTTAGTAATTTTAATAATAAATATTAACCAATCAAAGTGCAAATATGTGATTAGCATCAATTTGATTGGTTAATTGTCTTATATCAAATTTTTGCTTTACTATAAAGTTGCTAAACTTTAATCTCTTATAACTTTTTTAAAAAGCAAGATATCAAAATCTGTCCTACAAATTTGTAGTTAGGTTACAAATAATAAATTTGTAAGAGGAATTTTTAAAATAAATACTTGTTGTAAAATTATTAGACATTAAATGCTGAAAAAATAGATAGTTTTTGCTATCTAATACTGTATCAGTAATTATGTATATAATGAATAATATAAATTGTAATAAATATAAATTAAACAAAAAGTTTACTTTATAAAAAAAAATTAAAATTTATATTTGCACTATGTAAATATAAATTGATTTCTTATATTTATACTGTATAAACATAATTTATAAAAATTTAATTTTTTTCAAAATTTATTTACTGTAATCACTGTATATATGTGATTTCCAATACTGAATCAGGTGTGATTTTGGTTTGCATTTTGATTGGCCAATTTTAAAGATCTACAAAAGAAATTCTGTTTTAACAACCTGTAAGGTGATCATACCTAATTTCATAGATCGGTCTAATTCTGTGGATTATAATATTTTGTGAAATCTTATAATCCCGTAATCAAATTTGGTTAATTTTGGTATCATTCGAATCATCTCACTGAGATGATTTAATGGTACCAAAATTAGCTGAATTAGATCACAATATCCTAAGATAAAAGATATATTTATAATTTTTTGAGATCAAATATATTTTTGTAGGATTGTGTACTTCATGATCCTGTGATCCAATTTGGATGATTTTGATATCATTCAAATTGTCTTACTAAGATGGATCTAATGGTACCAAAATCATCCAAAATGGATTACAGAATCCAGAAATATAAGGTGTTTTCTGTGATTAAATCTATTTCTGTGGATTGTATATTTTGTGACTCTGCAATCCAATTTGGATAATTTAGATATCATTCGAATTGTCTCAGTGAGACAATTTGAATAGTACCAAAATTGTTTAAATCAAATCACAGAGTCCCAAGATACATGGTCCATGAAAATAAAATTGATTTATTGTGTATACCTTACATTTAAGCGGTCAAGTCCATTAATAAAATCTTGTCCAAATTTTGTAAAAAAACTTTATATTATATATAATTTAATGTAATGAACATATTACTTAGCAAACATTGTTTAATTTACTTAACAAAAAATCAAGTTCAATATGTATTTATAGAATTAGGGCCATGGCTTTCAAATTCTAATAAATTATACAGGTTGTAACATTTATTATTAAAAAAAATTTTTAGAATATAAAGTATAAAAAAATTTTACAGTTAAATAATAAATTGATTATATATTTTATGTATTAATTTTACAAATAATACAATCTCATTCAACCCTAATTCATCCTTTTTACACCCGTACTTGCTAAACTCCACGCTCAAAGGTCTTATCCCAAGACCCCTAATTGAAGAAATACAGCCCTTTGATCTATCCTATAAACAAGCATCCCAAGTCATTACTAAAATTCTTCTAAGACTATCAGAAGAGATATATGAACAGATATGGAAGCCATACTGTACCTCCCTCGCCCAATGGAAAAGAATAAACAAAATCCCTTCTAAATACAAATGCACCCAAATACGACAACAAGATCCATCCCACAAAAAGTCATACCAGTATAGAACTTATACATTCAGCTGCCTTTGTAGCCTTCCCAATCAATTACACTCTGACTCGAGCAATTGCCCACTAATAGGCCAAGCCCTTCAAAAAATTAGCATTTGGTCCATAATGTGGATCAAATACAGTACACCTACAAACAATATTTTAACCATCCAAATCTAGGTGAGTCTTGACCAGTCTAGTAGGTTTAGGTCGCAGATAAATTAGTCTGAGCTTCTATTCTTGCATGTAATTTATATGTATTTGTCCTTGTACAATTTAAG
>QKWP01000113.1:503192-516212 GCA_003550325.1 Gigaspora rosea
AAAAAAAAAAAAAAAAAAAAAAAAAAAAAAAAAAAAAAAAAAAAAACAAATAAATACAATTTTTTAAAGAACTTTTATATGTGACAAAAAAAAATTCCACAAAATTAGGCATGATTACCTTACAACATCTTTTATGTTAAATTGTTCAAAGTAATCAAAAATTGCTTAATTACTGATCCGGATAAGATCAGCACTATTTTTATATTATAATTTGGGAGAAATTACTATGTTTTTCATTATATGCTGGAATCTGACAACCATGACTATGGAAGTAATTTTTTTATTAAGTTAACAGCACAAGTAAATTAATTAAAAGTTGTAGAGCTCACTAAGACGCATCTAATGGTGGTAAGCTCATTCAAATTGGCCTAGTGTTTGCTGAGATATCGCTAAAAAACAATTGACCGACTATATAAAATTTCTAGTTTGTTTATATAGAATTTTATATAGTCGGGCAATCGTTTTTTAGCGATATCTCAACATACACTAGGCCAATTTGAATGACCTAAGTACCATTAGATGCGTCTCAGTGAGCTCTACAACTTTCAATTAATTGATATGTGCTGTTTACTTAATAAAAAAATTACTTCTATAGTCACGGTTATCAGATTTCAGCATATAATAAAAAGTTTATATTGTACTTATCCCCAGATTTTACTATTGTCCCAATATGGTGATAGTGCCAATCTTATCCAGATTATCAATTAACACAATTTCTTGTTAGTTTTATAATTATTTTTTTGTAAATTTATAGTAATTAAAATTGTTTATAATATTTTAAAAATATAATTATTAAAAAATAGTAATTTGGTCTAATTTGTAAATATAATATTAATAATTTAATGTCTTTAAAGTACTGCTCAGTATGTTTGCTTATAAAATGCTTAAAGACAATTTCTAATCACAAATATTATTTTTAACTAAATTATTTAAAATTTGTATTATACAAAGCAATTTGAAATTCCTAGTTTACATCAATAAGAAGGTTTAATATTGTTATGAAAAATTAAACCCATATATTATGTGTAATGTATAAACACAAAACAATACTCGTAGGCATTATTTCAAAAATCAGAGTCTCCTAAAATAGTACCGTATATGTGGTCTTGAATTAGTGTTCTGAATTAATGTGCCATTATACAAAAAGTAAATAAACAAAAATTGCTCTGGAACTAAGCTTGGTACTAAGTAAATATGTTTTTGGGCTCTAATAAAAGTTGTTCTTCACATTAAGACAATTTTTAGAACCTCAAATAGGTTTACTTAGTACCAACCTAGCTCTAGAGCATTTTTTCAAACTTATTATGAATCAGGAAGATGTGATTCAAAAAATTTGAAATAACGCACAAATGGGCGTTATTGCACATTTTATACGGCAAATAAAAAAGAATCAATCTGTGACTTAAAATTGATAATTCTTTGTTAAACAATTGAATCAAAGTTCAAGCCAAAACTTAATAACATCAAGATCTTATTCAATAAGAACCTTTTAAAAAAGCGGGAAACTAAACCTAATAAAGCAAGCAAAGCCTAATTACATATAACCTTAACTGAAAGTTTTTAAAGAAAACGAAAATTAATAATGTGACTTCTTCAATGAAATTTTAAAGAAAGTGAAAATTAATAATGTGATTCCTTCAATGAAATTTAAAGAAAGTGAACATAAGTGATTCTGTCTACTTAGAGTTATAAAGAAAGTGAAGATTAAAAAAATAAGATTCCGTCTAGTAAGAATTTAAGGGAGGTAAAAACTTAATAATTTACAACTTTATCCAATAAAAATTTAGAGAAAATAAAACTCAAAAATGTGTACTTCTGCCTAACAAGAATTTTAAAGAAACAAAGATCTAACTTGTCAAATAAAATTTTTTTTAAAAAAAAAAAACTAATAATTTGTGAATCTGGCTATTAAAATTTTAAAGAAAAAGAGAATCTAATAACGTTCTGATTCATCTAATAGATTTTAATGAAGGCAAAGATTAATTATTTTATGACCGTTTATTACAATTTTAAAAAGAAAACAGACTAATACTATGTTACCATCCAAAGACAATTTTAAGTAAAGACCATTTAATGCTGTGACTATAGATGGGGTGAAATTCATTTTCAAATTTTATTATTATTTCAACATTTAAATATATTTTTTTTTGAATAAAAGATTATAAAAGTTGTTAAGTTATTTGGTTTATTTCAGTTTAAAATATTTAAGCAACTCTTAATTTAATAAAATTTAAATTTTATGATATGAAAAACTAACTTCATCAAATCTTACATTAACCAATTTTAACAATTTTTTTCCATATTTTTTCAATATTAAAGCGTTCCGATTTAGTTATTTTTCAAATACGCGCCAATAAATGAGTAAAAAAAAAAAGCACGGCTTGTTACTCAAGACACGTACATAACGTATAATTTAGTGATATGATTTATTGTTGAGTATTTTCTAGTGTTATATTTGTATCATGTTTACTTGAATCAAATATTCATTATCGAATTAATCATTAAATACCTAAAAAAAAAAAACTCGTATTTGTTGCTGCTGTAAGAAGACTAGTCTTTATTTTCAAGGCAAGATGATGTGGATAAATGAAATTTTTCAAAAAAGCATATTTGACTTTGTTTTTTTATGCTTTTTTTTTTTAAAAAAAAATAAATAAAATAAAATAAAATAAAAAAATAAAAAAATAAATAAATGTTTTAAATAAAATGTAGCATTTTTTTTTTTTTAGTTATTCTTGTTGTTAGATAATAAATATCATTGGATAAAAAATAAATATTTTTAATTGGCAATATCATACCGATTCCAATATTATATGCATTATATATTCAAAATTGACAATAAATAAGCGACAAATAACACTTTCACTTGAATGCAGTATCTTGTAAAGATCCTTTATTTTAACCAAGTTGATCGGATGAAATTTCAACCATTGATGATTCCATTCCTTGTTTTACGCGACGACGTTGCGCAGTTATCTAGTGGATTAATCATTTGAATTATGAATTGTTACTTCAATAATTGATAACTTACATGAAGGTGCAGCGTAGAATCGATTTTCCGTTTTCTTCTGGTTTTTAATTGGCCAATCGGTGTCGCCTCTTCAACGTACTGTTTCCACATATTACTACGTTAATCATAAACAGTATATAATTACTTTATATTGGCTTTCGATGTCTTTATCACGATTTTCATTTCGAAAATTGCGAGTATGCGGTACCAAGAAAATTTTCGACGACGTTTTAAGTAGTTAATTTTATTGATGCCAGTATTTGGAAAAAATTCTAGCCGTTACTTTGAAAGAAAACACGAACTTAACTATTTTATTTGGTTTTAATACTGTAATAACAGTACTATACTATCTAACTTAAAAAGAAAGTTCATATAACGGGCATGAAAAACTACACTAGGTGTCATTATTACGATTAGGTTATTAACGAAAAGCACTTATTTATTTCTTGCCTTAATATACAATTTACCTTACTCTAATTTTATCATATTTCAATCATATTTCAATCATACTTAAACCATGAACTTGACTCTAATCATTTCAATATCTTTTAATACTAATTCGCTAATGATTGGTTGGTGTCATTACTGCGCGTTTTCCAAACTTAAATTTTGGAAACAAAATTATTATTGATTTTCTAAGATTGAACCCTCCAAAAACACTCTGATCTATAATAACCATACGTCTAATCCGTTTTCCAACTATCACAACCCATTTTAAATTTCAATAAAATTCGAATAACCCAATTTAAATTTATCGTTACATATTAAAAGTAATTTTAGTTAAAAAGCATTTGTATATATTTTGTTATGTATATCATTGTTTAGATCTGAATAATAAGTCCGAAGGAATTGGCTAAGTTAACACATGAATTTAAATATTCTATTGATTATTGATTACATATCGATATCGATACATATGCATTTGGTAGTCAAAATTTTCAAATTTTGGGGTATTTTACAATGCGTCATAACGACTGTAACGTAATGATCCAACTGAATTCCTTACCGATCGATAACCTCTCCGAGCATCACCAAAAAAATTAGCTACAATCTGAATTTAAAAAAATAATAAAAAACCTGGAAGTTTTTTACAATTTAATAAAATATTTGAAGCGACTAGGCTAAACTGTTCGCATATTAATTATTGTGCAAATACAAATCTATCAGATATCGAAGTTAAAGTGACTATCTTCTATTTGAACCTTGAATTTGAAACACTTCATATTCGTTTACAAAATAATATTCTTGTTTGTTAATTGATTTAGTATCAATTGGGTTTTCATACCATTCCAAATGTCGAATAAAACAACCATTATTTTGCTCATTATAATTTACAAACATTGCAAGATGACCACCACCAAAATTTATACCGTAATAAGTATGATTATAAATAGCAAAATCTGGATCTTTGACACGACTTAAAATAGAATTTTGGATTTCAACATTTTTTAATGAAAAAATAAAGCTATCTTGGCAATTAACATAGCCTTTACTATTATCCCATTCAATTGGATTGTATCCACCAAAAATTCTTTCAATATTATCTTCATCTTTCACATTTATGACCGTAACAGTATTTGCTTTCATATTGCATAACTTCCAAAATGATTCACGGGTAAATCCATCTCTACTCCCACGAAGAAGTAATTTAAATTCGTATGGATTATTTCTTACGCTATATGTAGTAGCATTTTTATCAATCCATGATGAAATTTCAGCTGCATGTTCTTCATTAATAACGGTTGAAAATGATTCGTTTGATCTTGCTGGTAATTCTGATTTTAAAATAATGCGAGGTGGTAAAATCGTTGAAGTAACTTTCTGATCAGGTAATAAAAGACTTTTATTCAGATCTTTCCAAAGTTTTTTTTCAAGAATTTGAAAATATGGTAATACATAAGTTGCGATGTCTTTGCCAGATATTTGAAAGTAACGAATATGAGGTAAACAATTTTTCAGTGTATCCTTTAAAGCCATAAAATTTTCATCAGACCAGTCTTCAGGATCAGAAGGTAAATCAGTTTTTTGTGCAATTCCCCACTTTATAACATAATTCCAAATCTTTATCTCTTCCATTTGCAAATCGTCACGTTTAATAAGTGAAACCAATGCATTTTCATTGAGAGAATAAAAATCGTCAGAATCAAAAATAATGGTTGGATATTTTGTCAAAAATGCCGTTGCACCATTGCTGTAGTTCTTTTAACTTGCTATTTTGAAAGCATGTCTTGTAAACATCTGCAAAATGAGAACGTAACCATTGGGATTTAGACTCAATTAAGTAAGTTTCAAGCGATCTAACTAATTCATCAAGAAGGAACTCATCAGCGACTAAAATAAGATCAAAAATAAATTGGGTATCGAAGCTTTCCAGATTAACAAACCCTCCGTAGATATATCTAATTTTAAAACCAAGTAAAAAATTTACATAAAGTACATATTATAATATATAGCAATCATTAAATTCAGAGCATGATGTGACTTACTTAATAATTAGTTCAAATTGATGAATAGAAATATGAGATTTTAAATCAACTTTTATAATCTTATCAGTATCTTTGATGATATTTTCTAACTTATCTTGAAAATAAGAAGACCTGCATTTTAAAATGACCGAATGTGCCTTAAATTCCCTTATGTCTGTAGATTTTCCTACTTTAATAATCACATTAAAGTCATTTCCTTTTTCGAGAAGTTCAATATAATTGTTTGAAAGTGTTTCAAAATTTTTAATTTTCATTTTTCGTAGAATTTTGTAAACGGCAGTAAAATAAGTAAAGCACTGTAGTACAAAAATTAAGCAAGTCACATGAAACGTATTAGAATTTATAGAATTTATCCGGTTTCTGAACCTCAATGTAATATATTAAGAATAATATCCTGAATAACTTAATATAGCCGAAACTATAGTTATTAGACGAAACCTCGAAGTTTCGCGCTGATGAAAGTCGAAACCTAGTTTCGACTTTCGTCAACTAAAATCTCAAATGATGAAATGTCGAAACTGACTAAAGGTGTCGAAACTGACGAAAGGCGCTGAAACTGACGAAAGGTAACGAAAGGTAACGAACTGGCGAAAGGTTACGAAAGGTAACGAAACTGATGAAACTGCAAAGAAACAGATAAATATTGTTGAAATCATTGAAGATAATGTAAATAAAAAATAACAGAAATTTATAAAAATTACAAGAATTTTATTATATAATAAACAAGTGTAATGTAATGTAAGGGCGCCTTGACTTTCTACATTTTATGTTCATAAAGGACTAAAATTTAAAATATACAATTTATACTTAGATTGATTTAATAAGAAACTTTGAGTGTTCTCAAGCCTTAGTCAATTAGTCGGAATAGATTGGGGAATATATTTTAATTAGTAAAAAAATAGTTTACCGAATCGATTGTATTTATCATTCCATTTGTGGGAGTTTTGTTAGGAAAATGACTCTCCGAGACTAATCACCTGATTTTGAGTAAACAATAACTCTGCTACTAAAATTAGATTTTGGTGGCATAAAATTTTTGCTAATTTCATGAATAGGGTTCCTCATTTTCTGCTGCGAAAGACCCCAAATTCTCTGCTTTACAATTCGAATTATGTGAATTATACGATAAATTTTTTAAAATATGCTACAGATTTTGCGGATCAGATAGTAATATGCGAAATATGCGATCACCAGAGTTGTAAATTTATCATTATAAATTTTTATTCGTTATCATTTATCATAAGTTACTGAACCCATCAGTGAACCCATCAGTAACTTACTAATAAACCACAGGATCTGTGTAATATAAATTAGGGCCGTGTCATTAATCACCTGATTATTTTTTATCAGAGGCCTACCCCCTCCCTTTTCTTTAATATATAAATAGTCAGGTTCCTTATATATAACTAGCTGTAAACCCGTGGCTTCGCTACGGGAATTAGATTACACCGATGCTCCTTATATAATAGATTTTACTTTTTTTTACCCACCAAATCACCTGATTTTTGTCACTCCCCTTACGAAAAGGATCATGTTTACAAAGCTGGGGTCTTTGCCTTGAAAACAGGTTCCGACATTTCCGATCGGAAAGATTCAAACCCGAGTACCGGTTCGTGTTTATATGTTTACTTACAGTAATTGATTCGATAGTTTATCGAATAAACTATCGAATCAATAAAGGTAAAGGATGTTTTACATATAAATACGAACCGGTACTCGGGTTTGAATCTGTCCGAATTAGCCCGATCGGAAATGTCGGAACCTGATTTTCAAGGCAAAAACCCAACTGTCTTTTGCGTCCTAACAAAAAAACTTCACTGCAAAATTTTAGTATAATATATGTTTCTTGTTAAACTTTTATATTGCTTTAACGGTATGTTTTATTACTTAACATTCGTACGATGATTTATGTTCGTACAATCAAATGCATATTTCTATGCGTCCGATAGGAACTGGTGAGGAAAATTGATAACCTCGATATTACTCTATCTTCCATTTTATGCGCAGACTATGCTTTATTAATTATGCGAAATTCATCCTGATATGTGAATATGCTGTCGCATATGCTTCTGCGGTAAAATTTGAATTATGCGCAGATTATGCTGTCGCATCACTTTTCATCATCACGTGACCATGCCTAAAAAACTTCCAAGTTCGTTTAAGTTAGGGTTAGGGTCCTATAGGGCTTGATGTTAACAAGACATATAAAATTGCTCAAGAAATTTTTTTGTTAGGACGCGAAAGGTGATTTCTTATGCAAATTTTAGGGAAATGAGGATTTTTGAAAAAGCGAACGTTTTGTTTTGATCTTCCGCTTTTGTTATATTACTGTTATATTACACCTGATCTCATTTTATTGGGCAAAATCACGTGATAGTAAAATTTCGACGGCCTCCATTTGCAGATCAAATCTTACGTAAAAATAGAGAGTAATCCGCTTCGCTCCGGACTAATTATTTAAAAGCTTTTCACAATAATATATGACTTAGATAAATTGATTTGTGGCTTAATCTGGTAAATTATATATCAGAAAAAAGTGTAACACTAAAGTTTACAATAAGGATTGGAATCGGTTAGAAATTTTTAGTCGATTAGTCAGTCGACTAAAACTGTAGTCATTGACTGACTAAAAATCGACTAATCGACTGATCGATTATCATAACTAATCGATTAATCGATTAGTCGATTAGTTGATTAGTTAATTATAAATAATATTAATAAATATATAAAATTGCTTCATTACTTGTATTATTTAAAGTAGCACAATATGAGGTATAATATATATTACGTATAGCATATTTATAAAATAAAGCTACTAAATACTATATATATAACGTGAATTATATTCTGGAAATACTAAGCCTTGTATAATTTAAAAAGTATTAAGATCTTATAGTAGTTGACTAATTGATTAGTCGACTACGACTAATCGATTAGTCAATTGGTTGATTAATCGACTAGTTGACTAATGACTAATCGATTAGTCGATTAGTAGATTAATCGACTAGTGACTAATCGACTAATCGATTTATGAAGGGAATTCCTATCCTTAGTTTACAAGAAACAGAGTTTATATAACGGAAGATGATGGTTTACAGCAATATATATCAGATATGCTATCCTTTTTTTTTTTACATCTTATCATAGCCAATAGTAGCAAACAATCTAGTATTGTATTTTAGGCGACCGCTATATTTATTGAATAATTTGGAATAATTAATTCCTTGTAATTATTTTTATTCTCACTGAAAATTGAATTATGATTATTTATTGCTATAAGTAAAGCTAGAAGGTGTAAAGATTGTAATTGTACCACAATATATTTAGCATATTTTATTTTTCATATCAATTTATTAGGTTCGAAATTTTATTAAACTAAAAGATGCTAGAAAAACTATTCGAATTTTGATATAATTTTAAATTAGTTTTATCCGTATTAACTCTTGAACCAAATTCATAATCTATCAATGAATGACGGAATAAGATAGCCCTTAATAAAGAGTAGGATAATATTAGCTATCAAAATAATTAATATGCACCATAATAAAGCTACTATTAATCTTAACTTATTAACAAAACTATAAATCTTTATTACGACAACTAATTCTCAAACCATATCAAATACTCATTATATTTTTTACACATAATTTTAATTACATTTTACAGTTTTTATAAAACCCGTGGGTACTGGAAAACAGAAATTACTGGCTAGTTGAATATCTTTAATTAAAAATGCGTATCAGGTATACAACTTTAATAATTAAATATTTTTAAATCGCTTAATTATGTTTAATTCAATATGCATATATAATATTCAATTGAAAAAATACACACGTCAATTAATAATTGACATAAATTGAGAAATGATGAATAGTATATACGTATTAAAATGAAACCAAGTTTTATATAGGTAAAACCATATTGTATAGTTCGTAATTTAAATGATCACTTAATAGTATTATTGACAAGAAAAATGGGTTAAATGGTCAAGAACGAACGATGATTTTGCAAATTAGTTTTTTTTGTTTTTTTTTTTACGAAATTTTTATTTGACATAAATTTAAATTTATAACTATATATATTGATGAAATCTATGTCGATTGATGAATCATAAGAAATTTCTTTTAGAAATAAATTAGTTCATAAAAATCTTTCTTTTTCTTGACACATCGAGATAGGGTGAAGAAAACTACCCATACTATAGTCAAAACCTTTAAGTCAACTAATCAGTCGGCAAATTTTAAAAGTTGGAGAATATTAGGCTGTATGTCTATAGCGTATTATAATTTTAAATTCATTTATGAACTGTCTCGGGCAGTTATTACCTATTATATACTGTATTATTCGCATTTTCAATTCGTTGGTTTTAGTCGATTAATAAAATTTAAAAATTTAGTCGACTACCGTCAATCAACCATTTCATTATTGCAAAAATAATTTGTTAATATCATTAATTTTAACGTCTGAATTTTAATCACAACACAGAATCAAAATTTTTTGTACGAACAAAAAACTCGGGCCTAACTATGCATCAGACAGTTGTTTAAATCTTTAATTACTGTATATGGTAAGCTAAACGTTAAAATTAATAATAATTGGTGTGAAAGATATTTAAATATTTAAATAATTATTTAGGTGAATGTTGGCTATATTTCGTTTCATACGTTTTGATAAATTTGTATTTCTCTTTTCATAATTTAAGGAATTATTAAGGATAAGGTCAGACCAATCATTAAGTACGTACGTAGTAAGTTAAATAGAGTAACTCTTTTGCATCTGAATCGGTACATTATATGAGGCTTTTTGCCTATATCAGGAATCTTGGTAAATCACCTGTCATACAAAACGAAGAAAAATACCTTTATTTTCCACTATGGGAAATAACCAGGTAGATCACCGACCATAAGAGGGCAATAACCGGAAGGGTTTACCTTTATCCATATACAGTCAACCCCCTCTATATATAAACTCACTCGCATTTTCTTACATATGCACTATGGGGTTGCATAATAAATATGCGTGATAATACTGCACGTAAGATTGTGGGGTAATTTTTCGAACTCATTTAATTAATTGATGGCGCAGCCACAATTAGTCAATTTTACGTTATTAGCTTACATATCATATATCGCCGTCAAGATTATTACTTACAGTGAATGTGATTTTGAATTTTTCTCTGTTTTAAATCAGGTTACACCGGGTACTGCAGTGAAAGAAAATTGAATTAATTGTAATTATTCCGTATTAACTGGGTTTCATAAGCTACTTGTTATCTAATCCTTAAAATTAATTTCAATTAATTTTATGATAATTTAATTGATTTTGAATTGTATGACGTATGGCAAAAATTTACTAATTTCCCCACCACTTCTGATTGGTCCTACTAATTATTCACATATCGGATTATTAATTAATTCTTATTATATACTAAACAAGCAAACGAATTTAGATTTATTATATATAAGGAGCTATTATGTTCGTACGTACAGTATCATTCGGTTTAAAAAAAATTTTTTTTTTTATCACTGCACAAAATAGTTTACATTAATAATGAATCATAAAATACTTTGGGCCATTTTTAGTTCATACTTACTAGCACTTGCTATTTTTGCTGATGCCCATAATTATGAAACTCCAATTTCGGATTGCTGTAAAATTCCTGGTAGTAGTCCTGGATGGAAAAATGAGCTTCACAAGTTAACTTATTCAAATATAAATCCTCTTAGAGTTGATAAATTAATTAGTACTGCACAAGAATGCTGTCAAGCATGTGTTGAAAATCAAGATTGTGTTCAATGGTCTTTTGGACAAAACATTTGTCTCCTTGTTGGTAATTCACTTCTCGGCCAAGAACTTACCAACAATGGAAAATTGCCATTACAAACTTGTGATCTACCTACGGGTCCACCCACGAAAGGTCCTGATGCTGGAATTATTCGTTGTAGCGATGGATGTAAATCTAAGTCACACAAATTTTAAATTACGTAAATCTTTGGAAACCTCATGATTGAAACTAAAGATTAATGTTCTTTATGTATAATGCTGTGATCAACTAAAAGTTTTTTTTGTTAAATCTTACCATAACTATGCTTAGCTATAGTCTCTAACTGCATATAACTGCATAACTTTATATTAGCAAAAAAGCGGCTGTGTTTTATAGATCTGACGTTTTACTTACCACTGTCAGGTGCATAAATATGAAAATAGTACTTGTAGCTTGTTAGATATTTATAATTTAATCTTACATTCATTATTAGGATTTGTATTTTTCAATCATTAATTTTAATTTTTGTGCCAATTGGTCTTTTTTTGAGATACCTAACTGTTCTTCAGATTTTATAGAAACTAATTATTGTATTCTAGTATCAATTCTGGCAGCCTTTATGTTTAGGAAAATAATTTTTTTTTGTTTTTGTACTTAGAAGTCTCATTAAAGTCAACTTTCTCTAAGTGCATGTTCGCTCTATTTGCATAAAAATAGTCTGGTCCCAAGTTGGGACTTATAAAATAAGCAATGTTTTATATTCTCTAAATGCAAAATATTTATTAAATTATGTATATAAATATAGAGACTTGTTATTGCCACCCGCACTTTTGTTAATGCCACCCCCTATCCTGGAATCCGTCCCATTTCTGGACCAATCCCGGCCATTCCGGACCACTTCCGACCAAAATCATGTGACCCAAGCCACAAAACAAGGTCACATGACAAATAAAATTTGTCTCAAAGCTGCAAATCTTACGTTTTTGATACTCCTGCACTTACTTTTTTGATACCAGATACTACTGTATGTACACTCCCCTGACAAAAGTTACGGGATTTGTAATAATCATGACGATCTAACCTTATTTGTTGTGATTAGGGTTCTCAATGGGCCGGGTTGGGCTGGGTTTATCTAAACCCAAGCCCAACTCATTGAATTATAAACCCAACCCAAGCCCAGCCCAATTCATCACAGGCTTGAAATATAAGCCCAAACCCAACCCAAGCTTAACTCGGCCCAACCCAAGCCCAGCCCAATTCATCACAAGTTTGAAATATAGGCCCGTGCTTGGCCCGTGCTTGGCCCAGCCCAACCCAAGCCCGGCCCAACCCATGCTTGACCCGACCCAAGCCGCACAGCCCGGCCTGACCCGGCCCGACCTGACCCATAATTTGTATTACATGTGCAATTTTTTTAAAAATCGATTATAGCTAACTAATCGATTGATTGATTAGTGATACAGTGTAAAACAATTTGCCGATTATGTCAACTAATCGATTAATCAGTTAATCGATTAATTGTCGACAATCGATTAGTTGTCTAATGAAATTATCATCGATTAATGGGCAACTAATTAATTTTCGATTTGGAACAAGCTCGGCCAACCTATTCTGAACTAAAATGTATATAAAGACGTTGATAGTGTCTTTATTAGGATTTGCGGCACTTAAAGGCGACTGTTAAATTGTTGTCTCTCCACTTGCATTTAGAAACTGTTCCAAAGCCTCCAACGCCAATTACTTTTTTTATTAGTAAAGTT